>JAOXYA010019425.1:0-13555 GCA_028565675.1 Sorex palustris | reverse complement strand
TAGGCTTGGAGATCTCGGCCCCGGAACCCGCGTGACTTTGTCCCTCTGCCAGTACCTTCATGTGTGCGGAGAGTGGTGTCAGCATGGTGGTGGCTGGTTCTGGAGGTCTTTGGCTGCTGGAGCCCTGGTTGGGGCGGGGAAGAAAGCTCAACCCGCTCCCCTCCAAGGGGCCCTGGCGAGGACAGCCAGGCGCGGGGGCAGGAGACTGTATATGTAATTGATATTCAGAGTCACTTTTTTAAAAGATATTTTCTTATTTATTTATTTATTTATTTACTTATTTTTCTTTTGGGGTTACACCTGCAAATGTACAGTGGTTATTCCTGGCTCATACACTCAGGAATTACTCCTGGCGGTGCTCAGGGGACCATATGGGATGCTGGGAGTCAAACCTGGGTCAGCCACATGCAAGGCAAATGCCCTACCTGCTGTGCTATCTCTCCAGCCCACTGAGTCACTTTAGTAGTTCACATTGGAAGCCACTGGCAGCTCTAGGAATTGGCAGCCAGTTCTGTATGAGGGGTTTTCGGAGTGGAGAAGACAGCATGCATTGTCCTTGGAAGGGAGAGGGAGAGTGTACACCCTGCAGGGTTGCATCTTCCTGGAAAACAGGAAGTCCCTTAGCCTGTATCATGTTCCATACCAGCCCTTGACACTTTCTGATCTCCTGCCTCCAGAAAGCCACAGAACCCCAGGGCAACAGGCATTTTATCCTCAGTGTTCATAGATGCATTTGCTCCCTAGACTGCATCTAGTAAGTGGCTATGGCTTGCAGGGTCAGCCATGCGCATGTGGCATGTGACAACTAGGACGATGACCTCTTAGTGGTGCCTTGTGACACTCTGGAATGTCTCCACATGGCTGTCATTCATGGACCTCCCAACTTGAACATGTCATTTCTAATCTCCCAGTAACACTTGCCCCTTATCAAGATCATTTTCCTTCAAGCTGTCTAAACCAGAGCCTGGAACTTTCCTTGCTTCCCTCTCCTGAAACCCCAGCCCCACCCCATTTTTCCAGTTCTGTTACCTGGCTGTGGTCTTGACTCTCATATACACATATGATACACTTCCCAGTAAGGTTTTCCCCTTTGCCATTCTGCTCCCCAATCCATCCTCCACATTGCTAATCAAATGACAGTAGTAACAATTCCACAAGCTTGAACAACTCCTGTGACCTACCAGCATTTCCCCCTTTCATTGATTTGGCACCTATAGGGTTCTTTCTCTGGGGGAAGGTCTGTGGTGGGCACTGAAAGTTAAGTGAGAAATATGACCAAGCAACCATTAGCATAAGCTCATAGCCTGATGGGGAAGGTGGCCCCAAGAGAGGAACTATTTAGCAACCAAAGGAATTCTATACTGTACACTGTGAATAGGAAACCAGGACAGTTGTGAGAGGACCTGCTAGCTTATTCCTCTCCTGACATGCAGTTCTTTTCTCACACTTGCAAAAAAAAATGACTAAGGGCTGACATTTTAAAAATAAAACTATGAAAACAATATGCTCTATTGAAAATGCAGAAAGCAACTCAGAGAAGCCAAGATTTATCATGATATCATCCTATATCTAGTTAGATTACATGTTTGTGTCTTTCTTCCTCACATTTATATTTTACAATTCTGGAGATGCCTTTGGGTACATTCTTTTATACACAGTTTTTTTTATTAAAATACTAACAGATGCCATAGCATTAAAAAAATAACAAAACCCTATTGCTCCTTCTTGTTATAAAAGTAATGCAGAGCTATTTCAGATAATTTTACAAGATTAAACTACATCACCTGCTATTTGTATAAAACATCACCTATTCTTTATATACCTAGAGGTCCCTTGCGCCTGCTATTTTAAAAATTTATGTTTATCTACATAATTAGATATAAATATTGGTGTGGGTGAACACAGTCTTTCTCTACAACCTGATTCTTCTACATGATCCATTACAGCACTCTTCTTTATAAAATATATATTTTTTAATTTTTAAATTTATTTTTATTGTAGTGTAGGTAACATGATTATAATAATGTTACCATTTATCATTTTGATGTACAAAGTCGCTGCACCTTCACCTCCACAAAAATATGGGTAATTAACTATATTTTGATCACTTAAGTCCTAGGGTCACATAAGCTGAGGGTAGGACTCATGTACCTCAGATGTACACCCTGCTGACATCTTCTTTGTGCCTGTGATACCAGGGCTGAAAACTAAGCTAAACTTGACCTGGTCTCCTACTACAATGAAACTCTCAGTAAACTGGTAAACTGGTTTAAAAGTAGGTGGGGGTGATTTGTCATGCAGAAATAGAAAATAAAAATACTTTGCAATATGAAAAAACTGTCTCTGATCATAATTCGTACTCCTAGTCAGTATGGGAACTCCATTTCTGTGAATTTTACCATGTTGGGTATTGATAAGCTTTTATTTAACTTGTTTATATTTACTTTTATTTCATTAAAGGCCATGATTTACAGAGTTAATGATAGATGAGTCTTAGGCTCATAATGTTTCAACACCCAATTCCAACCACCAGTGTCAGCTTACCTCCTCCAGTCTTCCCATGTTCCTTCCTACTCACCTACTCCACCTCTTCCACACTGTCTCCCTCCTCACCCTCATCCCCCTCCCAACACACACACACACACACACACACACACATACACACACACACACACACACACACACATGCTACCTTGAGAGGGCACATTTCGAAGTTTGGTGGTTATAGTTTAGATCTCATGTTTTCAGTGTTGTTGAGTCTAAGCTTCTGTTTTGAATAGCTAAACAACGATTCCACACCACTGGTAAAACTGAGTCTCTTATCCTTGTTCCCACCCTCACTTCCCTTGCTCATCTTCTTCCTTCCCCTTCTTTCCTCCTCCATCCTTCTCCTCCCTATATTCTGGGGCTAAGGGTGATCTAAGTATTCCCCCCCTCTCACTACGTTACATTTCCTCATCCAGTTATCCTATATACTACAGATAAATGATATCACTGTGTTTGTATTGACAAGCTTTTAACTCCTTGCCAGTCTAAGAGATTTTATAAAAATACTTATTTAACCTATAGCCCTCAGTAATAAGGTTATATATTTCTATATTTCCAGTTCTTGTTTTAAAGTTCATTTTTAGCATATTGACTAATAATATACTTAGCCTGCTTTAAATTTGTTTCCTATTGCTGGGTGTTCTTTATGTCGATGGAGGGCTGAAGAGAGGCAGAACTCTAGTGTTTGATGAGTCATACCTGTGGCAAGTATACTCTGTTTCTCCAGCCCGCAAATTTCATTTTTCTCATTTCAAATGTTTTTAATAATATTTGGTGAACAGAAAGTGCATAAGTCTCAGTGCACTGAAAAAAAGCATTATATGAGGATTATGTCAGGTATTGAAGCAGTGAGAACAATTGCGTGAGCCAGGACACATTTGAGAAATAGAACTGGCAAAGTTTGTACACTGAACTGGCTTTTTCTTCTCTCGACCTTGGAAATGGCTGAAGGGTTGCAGAATCCAGTTGCATTGGTACAAACTATCATCATTGAGAACATTCTCCCTGGTGGAGCTAAACCTCTGAGGTTCTAGGCCTCAAGAATCTCTGATACAAGTCAGGCCATACCTCCTTGGGAGCAAAGTCTTGACCTTTCTTTCTGGTCAGTGGGTAACTATTTCTGGAGGCTCCTCTCCACCTCTTACTCAGAGAGGAAGCTTCCTGTGCATCCCCCTTCCCAGACCCACCTTCCCTTGCTTCTGCTGAGCAGATGGGCATAGGTGTTTGCTCAGACTCAACTCCACTTAGGCATGTCTGGCACAGGCTAGCTTTCTCCTTGGATAATCTAGTATCTAGATCCGGGAAGTGTGGATGGAGAAGTGTTCAGTCTTGTGCAGAAGGGCTATCTTTTGAACATCATGTTGTGTGACATTTGTTGGCAAGAATAGGTAGGGGGAACACCTTTTCTATTCTTGAGTCCAGAAACCATCCCAAATGAGCCCAGGCTCCTCACAACCCGTCATGGCAGAATCTGGGATACGTCTGGTAGAGGGTTGTGAGCCTCCTACGTCTCCCTGTGTTGGGAGGAGGAAGGGGACTTTGAAACACAAAGCTCAAATCCTGAAGGTTTCTGGCACCACTGAAAGCAGGTCTGAATTTTTCAGTCTCGCTTGTTTCTCTGATGGATTCATTTGGTCCTTACCCAGGAGACATTTCACATTTTCTGAAGATAGCGTCAGTTGTCTTGGCTAAGAGGCTGCTGCTAGCATCTAGCAGATAGAGGACAGGGAGACTGCTGAGCATCTCCCCATGTAGGAACTTTTATGGTTCCAAATTTCAGATGGGCTGAAGAGATAGTACAGAGGTGTATCGGCATACTGCTGACTGGCCCTGATTTGATCCCCGGTAACACAGATGGTCTCCGGAGCCACACCAGGAGTGATCTTGACCACAGAGCTAGGAGTAAGCCCTGAGCACAGTTGGATGTGGGCCAAATTAAAAAAAAAATGTTTCAGCACCTCTCCTACAGAAATCCGTAGACTGCCCTTAACAAAGCCCTTTCTAAAATCCAACAAGAAGCCCAAAACCAACCAAAACAGGTTGAGAAACATAAATGGAAAAGGGAGGATATGAATGATTGACACAGAGATGTGAGCTGGGTACCTCCAGCCCTGCATCAGGGCCCTGTTGTTGTCTTACATCCCCAAATTTTGTACTCATTCCCTGGGGTCTCTTCCTGGCACTGCCAGGAACTCCTGATGCATAGGATGGGGTGAGAGTGAGGACCCCGTCTCTAAACACTCCCTCAGGCATCTGTCTTATAGCTAGCTGTAAGTCGGATAGAAGGAAGTAGAAGATGTTCTTATGTAAAGTATACAAGTTGATACTTATAAAGTATCCTCTCCAGCTCCAGGTTTAAACTTCAGGCACCACTGTTTGGAAATGTCCCCATATTTTTGTCCCAACAGAAAGAGTGCAAATAGAAACTTTGCTTCTGGCATTGTGTCCATTTGCTTAGATGGAAGCGTGGTGTGTGCTATGTGAGGTCAGCTCCAGGAGGCCAGAGGACTGGAATTCTGAGATTGGATAAATATCACTGTCACTGTCCTCCCGTTGTTCATCGATTTGCTCGAGTGGGCCCAGTAACATCTCCATAGTGAGACTTGTTACTGTGTTTGGCATATTGAATACGTCACAGGCTTTGCTGTGTAGGCAAGATACTCTTGGTAGCTTGCCGGGCTCTCCGAGATGGGTGGAGGAATCAAACCCAGCTCGGCTGGGCTGGCTGTGCACAAGGCAAATGCCCCACCACTGTGCTATTGCTCCAGCTCGGATAAATATTTAATGCCTCTTAATTTGAGCTGTATCTTCTGTGAGAGTCAGAACAGATTGTTTGGATTCTCAACTGCTGGGACAGTGCTCTTTGAAAATGGTCCTGGGGAAAGGTGAGACTAAAATAAATTAGCATTTAATGCAACCTACACGGTTCCAGTGTAGTATGATTTCTCTATAGATACAAAAAGGCATATGGATGCTAGATGTGGGTGCTTTTTTTTTTAAACATAGACTCCTGATGGAACAAGGTTGTTTTTTTCCCCCTAAATGTTTCTTGATGTTGGCAGAGTTCCTTTCTGCCCCAAGAGATAAAAAGAGAACAATCATTACAAAGAATAAATGTTGGCCCCAAATTGTCACTCATAAAAGATATGGATGCTTGTGTTCTGTGACTATAAACCAACTTTACAGAAAAGAAATGTGTTTTGTGTGTCTCAAGTCTATTTCTCAGAAATGGTCTCTGTGGGACAGACTCTGAGTGGATTGTGGCGAATGGGATTGGCATGGGGCGGGGGCTGAGTCTCTAGCTGGTGATCCCCAGAGGGGTCTCATCATGATCATCATTCTTTAATTTTTCTTGATGGGGCATTGGGCCACACATGATGGTGCTCAGAGCTCACTCCTGACTCTGCTCAGGGATCACTCTTGTCGTTGTGCTCAGGGGTCACTCCTAGGGGACCATATGTGTTGCTGGGGACCAACCTGGATTAGCTATGTGCAAGGCCAGAGCCTTACCCACTGTATTATCTCTCTAGTCCATCATCTTCATCATTCTTGACCTTAATTGTCAGGAGCTGTCTTGCCACCTCAGTCCCTGTCCTCATAATCACTCTCTTTATACTCCCACTTTGGCTATTTTAATTATGTTTTTGTCTTCTTGACTCCTCCCCCATTTCATTCCACTCCTGCCACTCCGTCATGTCAAGCTGACCGATTCCCAAGGTTCCCTTCTTAATGATCACTCTTCAATTCACATTGCTAGCTTCACTAGCACATGATGCCCACAATTGTGAGACTATATTTCTAGGGACAAGGCTCTTCACCTGCTAATGCCTGCTTCTATCCAAGGGGTACATTCCCTCTTCAGCCAGTGTGACAAAGGTAAAGTGGCATCCACCTTCCCCCTAGCTTAGGAAACACTCTCTAGCCAGCTACTGATTCATCCTCTTCACTGTACTGCTGAAGAGCTCCCTGAGTCCCCCATGCAGCCTGTGCTGCCATTCAAGGTAGAGGAGTCACATGTCACCAGTGTCATGGTCACTATCTCTGTTGTCATTATTTCCTTCTGGTGATTGGGAGTGCTTTCATCTCCTCTGGGAGAGCTTCGGGTTGTGAGCCAAAGCGGAAACAGCACCTTCCCCCGCATCTCATTCTCATGGATAGATGAATCAACAGCTCTGCAGCTCTGCAGGCCACGGGGCTGTGTGATGTCATAGTGGTGTAAGCCCCATATGCAACACACCCCCAATCCAGCTATTAAGACAGATTAGGACTCTGAGAGTAAGAGGTGCTTTGGAGGTGGTGCTGGATGAGCGAGCACAATCTCCCTCTCCTGTCCTTTCAGAGTCAATATTCAAGCCTGGAGGTGGCTGGAGTTGAATGACCAGAAGGTGAAGAACTGGAGCCTTCAAGGGGCACCAAGTAGGAAGCTCATGGATAAATTGCTGCTCTGATGATTCTGAGACCCCATGTTGTTGGGCCTTTGCTGAGACCCAAATCATACAAAGTTCCTGAGCTAGATGCTCTCACCAGACCTTCCCTCCATCTGTCCTACATTGCCTTCACCACCTTGGCTTGTCCAGCTCTCCCCCACTCCTGGGTTACACTGTGGGTATAATTGACCCATTGGATTCCCCTGGCTGCATTTTTCACATACAGACAATTCACCTGTCATGTCCTTACTCTAGAAAGGGAAAGAGGGAAATGAGAGAATTCCTTAATGCTATTTTCCTTTCTGACAGAAGGACCTACTAAAAGCTGCCTCAAATCCTTGATTCAATGTGGCAGAAGCTGCCGGTATGGTTAGGCAGAGTTCATGAGGTTTCATGCAGGAAACCAGAGAACAGAATCTGACTGGCAGGCACCCCAAAAGTGAGCTTTGTAAGAGGAAACTGCCGTGAGGGAGTCTTCAGAATGGGTAGCCTGACAGCCTTGGCAAAGCTCCCTTCTGCATCCATCCCCTTCTGCTTTGTTCTGACATGCAGGAACCACATGCTGTCTTCGAGGCTCCTAGATCAAAAGAGGAGTGAGAAAAGAAATCTGCTGTTGCCAGATATCCCAAGGAACTGCCTGGAACATCCCCATGTTCCCTAGCCTTTGCTTCCCATGAGTCTTTGCTAGCACATTCTCCTATTTAGGCAGTATGGCTGGAAGGTCGGCAACCAGGAATAGAACTCAGTAGCCCCTCCTTTGGGAGGAACAGGCCATGGAAGCCACTTCTGAGACCACTTATGCTTGCGTGATAGTATTTCTGCAAAAAAAAAAGTAGGAGGATTTGGTTGTATTGGCTGAGGAGTTCACATCTGTGTCTTGTGTCTTGTCCTGTCTACTCCATTCCTACCTGTTTGCTTTACTCTCCTGTAAACTCTCAAACACCCTCTGAATTAGTGGTCTCCAATTTCCTGATGAGAAAAGAATGAATAGGCAGGGTTTTAATTTAGGAGTCAGTAGTAGAACAAAGGTCCACAGAGCAAAATGAAAACTGTAGACCAATATGACATTACAACCATTTTCTTGATTCTTGGGTTTACTTTAATGGTGCATTTGCATGACAGCTTCCAGAACGGCAATGCCAATGCTTTACCTTGAACCTAGGATGTTTTTTCCAAAGTGGAGATTACGATAGCAGGGAAGCAACTCCCCTGCTTTTCCCAACCGAAGGAAATATAGAAACACGTGACACTTGCATACACATACAAACACACACACACACACACACACACACACACACACACACACCCTCCTAATTGCCCTAGATCAATTAGGACTAAACCACAACTTCCATCTTAGTTCACACTCCTGTAAACTGCACCTATCCAGTGCATTTTATTAAACATCTGGAGCCATAGAAATAGTACAGCAAGTAGAGCATTTGCCTTACATGCGGCCAATCCGGGTTCCTTCCACAGCATTCTATGTAGTCCCCCAAGCACTTCCAGGAGTTATTCCTGGATGCAGAGCTAGAAATAACCCCTGAGAACCACGAGATGTTGCCCAAAACTTACAAAAAAATCTCTGAGCCAGGCCCTGTGGTGGATGCAGAAACTACAGATGTTTTAAAATTGTTAACCAGGGTTGCAGCTTTTGCACTGACACTGTTCCCGTCTTCAATCTAGATGGAAGACTTTGTTTTTAGACTTAGTATAGTATGTGCATATACTCTCTACCCCAGCCCTTCAGCATTACATTTTCTTTTTGTGTAGTAGATTTGTTGATCTTTATCTTAGTATTTCTTGATTTCAAGTTAAAAGGAAAATAGAAAGGTTTCATTTAGGCACTCCAGGGTTATGAAGGAATGCATTTGCATTTTCTTTGAGAATTTCAATGAATTAATGTTTGGGCATTCGTTGTTTTGGTGATCTTGGTATACAGTGAGTAAGATGCATTCCCTAGAGTAGTTCATCTTTGATATGTGACTTCTAATATATGCTAAATCCTTGTGGCAGTTGGATCTATCTTTGGACTTTTGGATTTTACATTGATTAATAGAATATTTGCTCTGTTTTACAGTTACTGAGGTATTGATTATTATGGTAACCATTTGTTTTGTTTGGGTTTATTTGGGGGCCACACCCAATTACTGAGGTTTCAATTATTAAGGTAACCATTTGTTTTATTTTGGTTTAGATTTGGGCCACACCCAATAGTGTTCTAGGCTTACTCCTGGCTCTGGTGTCAGGGATCACTCCTAGTGGGGTTCTGGGTACTATATTAGTTTCTGGCATCAAACACAGGTCCAAATTTCTTACCTGCCATACTGTATCTGTGGCCCAAAGATTAGAAGTTTTAACATAAGTTATAAATTGTGAATACTTAATTATAGTATTGGTTTTTGCTCATTGAGTTTCCTTGAATCTTTGAGAATGAGAGTTCTTCTAATTGACATCAATTTATTCTTCAAATGCAATGAAAATATCTGGTTTGCTGTAGTCTTCTCTAATGTCCTCGCAATTTATGACATTCCTACCATCTTGGTTTATTCATTCATTCCTGGACTGACCTACATGCCCTTGTACTCGTCTGGTACGAGCTTGTGATGGCTTCTTTTTTGTTTTCCCCATTGGTCTGTGCCCTCTTGGAGGGCAACATTGAATTGGCCTCTCCCTTGCATCATCTGGCACAGAGATCAGTACTGTTGCTGTGTAATAAACCCTTGGAAACTTAAATGCACAAGACAACAAGGCTTCATTTTTATTGTCTCTCATACTAAACTGTCTGCCAATGGACTCAGGTGGTGGTTCCTCTCTGGGGATTTCTCCAGTTCTGGGGTCCCTTGTGATTTTGCCAATGGGTTGTTGGCTAGAACATCTGTGTCCCTTTTTTGTGGCCTGGGCTTTCTCTCAGAGTGGTGGCTGAATTCTAAGATCAAAAGAGGCTGCTGGAACCTACATCTGCATCTTTTTTGGTGACCTTTTACCAGAAGCGCATGAAAATGTGTCAGCCATATTTTCTTGATTGACTCATCCTCAAAGGTCTTCTTGGTTTCAGGAAGAGGAGACATAAATGCCACTTCCACTTGGGTAGTTACAAGGCTATGTGGTTGATCCCTTGGTTTAAGTGTCATGTTAATGATCATTAATAGAAAACCTCAACTTCCACTGTGCTAGAGATAAATTTGTTTACCAAATTTTTGTGAGTGATTCCAGAACAACCAGATGGTCACATTCTAGGCCCACATTTGCCAGGACTTCAGATTGACCTGCAAAGCAGATTAGTGAGTTGAATTCTCTCCCAGCCCCACCCTGGGTAAGAGTGAAGCCAAGTTGCAGTAATCCTGAGATGTTTCCCATCGCAGTAACTGTTTTAGAAGCTGCCTGAGGACGTATGCAGTCATGTCAATAAAGCATATTGAGTTCTTGATCGTAAACCTCCTCTCTTCCATTTCCATTATGAGGATTTGTTTTTCCCTTCTCTGCTTTCTGAAGTAAGTGCTTTGAAGAGATGGATGTAGGAGAAATGACAGGTTAAGCACTTCTGCTGAAATGTGGGGTTTCCACTCAAAGGGAGCATGCCTTTATGGCTGGCACTCATGTGGAAGAACTGACGTAGCTTTTCGACAATGAAGTGGATCACTTTTGCTTTCAGAGGCATCTCTCCCTAATGTCTTATGGGGAAAGCTAAAAGACTTTGGGGATGTGGTGACCTCTTTGATTCTGCCAGTTGTCATGACCTGTGCCATGCCTGAACTGGGTGATGGAGCATAGAAACATATCCCCTTCCCAAAGAGGACGGACCTGCTGAGCCCCCATCAGTCCAACGGTCGGTGGTGTTCCTGGCATTGTGATGGGTGGGACCTGGGGGGTGAACATTTTTACTTCTCGTGTCCCAGTGAGAGAAAGTGACAGGGACATGTTTCTGTCTTGTGAGGTCACCCTTCTGTTGGAATATGTCTACTGCATTGCCTTTACCGAATGTGGCAATTATGGAAGAGTGGAGGGTCTGAGTTAGCAGACTGGGATAGTAGTTAGACAACTATCGCTGCTTCAGTTGAAGCCACATTAATATTTCACTTCTTGGAGAGGTCAATTGTCCCCACCCAGGAAAGGGAAAATAGTGGGATCTACTTTTCAGCATCATGGTGATGATAAAATGCTTAGGATATTGACTGGTACATAAGGAACAGCTAGGAAATGTTAGCTGTTATTTTCATTCTTGCTTTTATTACCATTATCCCCCATATGCAGCTCTCTCTGGGCCTAGGATCTGTAAACCACATATGTATTTGAAACTTTTCTTGTAGTCACACAAAAAAGTAGTGTGAAGCATGCAAACGTTGAGCCACTAAAACTTAAAAACATTTATAGTCTTGTGACCAATCTCACCTCTGTAAAATAAAAGAAAAAATTAAATTTAGTAATAGAGTTTGTTTCACCCAGTATATGTAAAATGTTATTCTAATGCACAATTGATGTCAAATTATCAGTGTCAAATTATACTGATAATTTTTTCATGCAGTTTGAGATATGGGCATTCTTTGCATTCTTTTTGGACTGGGTGCATTTCAAGTGCATAGTCACCCTTTTGTGTCAGAAGGCTTACATAATAAATCTAGTTGACACAATATATATTAAGGCCAAGGATGAATTTTTATTGAGCATTTGCTATGTGCAGGGCATTTAATATAATTCTTACAGCAGGTTATAATTATGCCAGCAGGTATTTTGCTCTCCATTTTATAGATAGATTTCTTAGAATAAGAAAGGTAATTCATGAAAAGTTCCAGCTAGTCAGAGGCTGGATTTGAGAACAGAATGATGAAACTTGACTCTACCTCAGTGGGCAGGGTGGCACTGAAGCTGTGTTGCACTGGTGTGGGTCCTGCAAGCTGTCCAGAGCTGGGGCAGGGCTCTTGCAAAGGTACCTACAATGGGACCACATATAGGGATAGCTGACTAGGCTTGGTCATGTCCAAGAAGGAGCTGAATCTGGGCCAGAACCAGTGTTTGGGATAAATATAGATCTTGTGCTGTGTGTATAACCTAGACCATATGCTGCAGAAAGGGTTCAGTCTGTGTAGATGTCAGAATTGGGCCTATGAGCAGGACCAGAAGATAGTGCATTTTGGGGTCAAATTTTGATCTGAACCGGAAGTCAGCTCACTTTATATCCAAGAGTCAGAGAACTTTAAGGAAGAAATGTAGCAGGTACAAGAATTTGAGGCTTTATTGCCTATCCTGTAAACCTGACCCAATGCATGACAATGTCTTTGGGAACCTAGACCTCATCCTTCTTCTGATTTTCTGTGGAGAAAGTGGCAGGACCACCCGGTGAAGTTTCACCCATAGTTGCAGAGAACAAGGCTCTTAGTTGGAGGAGGACCTTCCCAGGAAAGTGTGAGGCCAGATGCCTCATCCCTGCCTAACCTTTTCAGGCTTCTTGAAATAGATGTCAGCAGCTGGGGCACTCACTGTTGGTGAGAGAGCAGATTAGACGGGGCCTTGATGATCTCAGGAAGTGTAGCTGTGGCTGGACCACGTGGTGGATCTGGGCATTCGCGAACCCAGGACTCGACAACTTGGCAGGTCTCTTGTTCCGAAGGACTTACCCATGTATACACCCCTTTACCACTCCGACACCACCACCCTCCCCACACACACATACACTGAAAGGGTCCATTTATCAGATTGAATTACCTGCCAGGAAGCAGCGGTCCAGCAGGACTTGAGTCTGGCATGAATCAAATAAATGATGGGATTGCTGGGCAGTCAACGCTTAGTCAGTGAAATAAATGAATGAAGAACATGTTTCAGATAGATTATTAGCAGAAAACAAGTTGGATACAGGATTCATAGCATGCTCTCTTGTAGAAGGAATCACAACACTCTTAAGTATAGATGTGAATGCTCAGAGCTATCAGAGTAGGGCAAGTCATGACAACAGGAATGTTGCTGGGGAGAGAACAGCTCCATCTAGATGCCAAACGTGAGAATGGGAGCCTAGGTGGCTTATGGTCCCTCCAGGAAGCACCACTTTTCTCCAAACTGAGGACCATGGTTCTTCATTCCTATCACCCACCTCTTGAGATCTTTGCCCTCATCTGAGTATGAAGGGGTCTGGGGAAGGAAGCGGGAGAACCCTCCCTCCTCTTTGGGATCCACTTGAGTCTTATGAGAAGCTATTTCTTTTTATCTCTTTCCCATAATGGAGCGGGCATATGTACTGAGACCCTGACCATCGTTGCTTATTATTTGAACTAAAATTAGAATGGATTTGAAAGAAGCTCCAAGTTATGAGTAGAACTAGAGCTACCATCTCTAGATATTTGCTCCTTCCTCCGTAGCAGAAGAGTCCATGCATGTGACTTTAGTTGCCAGCGGTCTGAAGCAAGCAAAGTTTAAAAAGTTTGGCTCTAAGAAGTTTGGAGTATTTCTAAGTAGTTTAGAAGAGCTTATGCTTTATTTAATCACTTACTTAATCACTTAACTTCCCGTTAGTCATCGATTTGCTTGAGCGGGCGCCAGTAACGTCTCCATTTGTCCCTGTCCCGTGCTAGTGTAGCCCAATGGCATCTGTT
>JAOXYA010019395.1:0-13556 GCA_028565675.1 Sorex palustris | reverse complement strand
CTCTCCTCTTTTTCCCTCTTGCCCTTCTACCTTCCTTCTTGCCTACCTGCTCGCCTTCCTTCCTCCCTCCCTCCTTCCATCCCTCTCCTTCCTTCCTTCTTTCCTTTCTTCTTTCTCTCATTTTCTTCTTTCTTTTCCCTTTCTCTCTCTCTCCTTTCCTTTCTTCTTTCCCTTTCCTGTTTCTTTCTCTTTTTCCTTTCTCTCCCTCCTCTTGATCCCCCTGTTTGCACAAATATTCCCCAAGTCAACCCTTGGGCCTCTCCTCTTCTGCCTTGTTTCTCTTTCTCTTTCTCTCTCCCTCTCTCTCTCTCTCCCCCCCCTCCTTCCCTCCCTCCTCCCAACTCCACATTTGTTATCTCACCTTCCAACACTTCCTCCTTCCTCAACTTTCCCCATCTGACTTCCCCTTCCTCATTTTCCCATCTTGGGTTCAATGGCTTTCACTGGGGAGAAGTGGGCTCTTCCTCAAGACTCTTCTGAGGTCCATGTTCCTCAGCTCTCCTGGGGACATCAGTCCCTGCTTTGTTACCCGGGGGTTAGGAGAAGTTCCCGATGCCTTGAGTACAGTCTTGACCAGAGACTGGACTTCACAAGCAGGGACAGAATTTTGACTGCCAGAGTGTCCCAGGGCAGAACTGTAGACAGTGATGGCTAGAAGGGGCGTGAGTCACCTCCACCCCCTGGGAGACTTCCTGAGTGACACTTGCACACAGAGGAGACGCCGGCTCCTGGCCATCACCCCACCCAGTCACCCACTCCCTCCAGCAGCCCCGAGACCCTGGGCACGGGTCCCAGAATAAAAGGTTCTGGCCTTGGTTATACTTCGGGCAAAAGAGAGGCATGAGATGGGAAGAAATGACATGAAGAAGCAAAATCATGGACTGACAGGAATGACAGGCAGACATCTCCTTTTCCTTTCACTGGTGGGCTGGGGGAGGATGCTAAAGCTGTGTTCAGGAGGTCCAGTGACCCCACCTGAGATCGCTTGCCCAGTGGGCACCCGGATCAGAGCAAGGGCCTGAGAACACGGTGTTGCTCCAGCCCTAAGTGCCAGGGAACCCGCAACACCCAGCAGCACCATCTGACAACGCTCGGTCTCCACGGCTGCATCTGACAATGCTCTCTGGAGATGGTGCACAGCTAGGAATCAAACCCGGGATAAAAGCAGTCTGGGCATGTGTTCTAAGCCCTGTATGGTCGGTCTCCATGCCCCAGGATTCCTTTTTCTCACACCGGCTCCTCCCCCTATGTGCCTCTGTCATCCGAGTGAGTCAACGAGCTCATCAGAAAAAGCTGATGTTCCCTTTTTTTGTTGTTGTTTTCTTTTTTCGTGTCATACCTGGTGATGCACAGGGGCTACTCCTGGCTCTGCACTCAGGAATTACTCCTGGCGATGCTCGGGGGACCATATGGGATGCTGGGAATCAAACCCGGGTCGGGCACATGCAAGGCAAACATCCTACCCACTGTACTATCGGTCCAGCCCTGATTTTCCCTCTTAAAGTCATAGCATGCAGCAAAGGCCAATGGGTCCAGAGAGGGGGGTGCCAAGAGAGGCAGAGCTCACGCAAGAACCCAGTCCCCGACCTCATGCCAAGTTCCCTCCCCTTCCCAGAACACCACGGGGCAGCAGCCTGTGCACGCTCTTCTCTGCAGAAATGGTGCCAAGTCCCAGCAGCGGCTGTGGAGCCCTTCAGCCACAGACGGCCCGGGTAGATCTGTAAGGCTTCTTGGCTTGCAAAACAAATATTTATTCAGAACCCACATAGCATGGCGCATAAGTTCCTGACGGCCGTGGGCAGTTTCTAACTCACTTATCGTTTATTTTTAATTTGGTTTTTAGTGCATATATTTTCTGCATTAGGCTTGGAATAAACAGAGTTCCGAGTAGAAGCTGGGAGGCGTGGCAGAAGTTATACCCAAAAACCCCATCCATGCCTGCAGATGGCCCCTGGGTTCTGGTTTCTGATCAGGCCCTGAGCAAATTCAGTCTGGTTTCCAGGGAGCATGTCAGGGTGATCTGATGGGCAGAAGGAGGAAGAATTAAGACAGGTGTGCACCGGGTGAAATCTCGGGGTCTAGAGGTGCTGGTTGGCTCTCACCGTCTCTCTTCTTCCTTCTTCTTCCTTCTTCTTCCTTCTTCTTCCTTCTTCTCCTTCTTCTCCTTCTTCTCCTTCTTCTTCTTCTTCATCTTCTTCTTCTTCTCTCTTTCTCTCTCTCTCAATCACCATGAGATAGTTACAAAACTTTCATGCTTGAGTTTCCATCATACAATGATCAAACACCCATCCCTCCACCAGTGCACTTTTTCTACTACCAATGTCCCCAGTATACTACCCCCTACTTGCCAATCCTCCCCTGCCTCCATGGCAGGCAATTTCCCCCATACTCTCTCATCTTTGGGGCATTATGGTTTTCAATATAGATACTGAGAGGCTATCATGCTTTATCTTTTATCTACTTTTAGCACACATCTCTCATCCCAAACAATTACTCCAACGATCATTGACTTAGCGATTCCTACTCTATTCCAGCTGCCTTCTTCCCCACATCATGAGCCAGGCTACCAGCCATGGAGCAATAATCCTGGCTCTTGTCCTTGGTGTGTCCTTGGGTGTCAGTCTCATATTATGATATTTTATATTCCACAAATGAGCACAATCATTCTATGTCTCTCTATTTCTGACTCATTTCACTTAGCATGATATTCTCCATGTGCATCCACTTATAAGCAAATTTCATAACTTCATCTTTCCTAACAACTGCATAGTATTCCATTGTGTAGATGTACTAAAATTTTTTAAAGCAATCATCTGTTCTCGGGCACTGGGGTTGTTTCCAGATTCTGGCTATTGTGAATAGTGCTGCAATAAACATACAAGTAAAGATGTCATTTCTACTGTGCTTTTTTGCACCCTTGGGATATAGTCCCAGAAGTGGTATTGCAGGGTCATCAGGAAGCTCAATTTCTAGTTTTTGAAGGAATGTCCATATTGTTTTCCAAAAAGACTGGACCAGTTGGCATTCCCACCAACAGTAAAAGATTGTCCCTTCCTTCCCACATCCAGACCAACTCTGGTTGCTTTTGTTCTTTTGAAAGTGTGCCAGTCTCTGTGGTGTCTCACCATCTCTCTCAATGGCTCGCTTAACCTGTGTCAGTTTGGGGATGACGTCTCCCTGAAATCCACAGCCAACTGGGCAAGAGGCTCTAAGTGATGGTCCAAGACACAAGGTGGCTCTTGCCCCAGGGTGCCAAGGATTGCGTGGGGCCCACATGGAGCTGCTGCACCTGGGGATGCTCTCATGCCATGTGATGCTGTGGATCCACCCTGGCTGGGCGTCTCTGCACCCTAACCACTGTTCAGTCTCTCGGCCCAACTCAGGTCCCTGCGCCTAACTCACTCTCTGGACCACAGACCAAGACCAGCATCTCTCCAGCACATCTGTATCGGGGCCTAGGAGGAACCTGGGTCTGCCAAATGCAGGGCAGATGCCCTACCCATAATATTCTGGCTGGCATTCACAGCGAGAAAGACAGCAGTGAGCACGGGGAATCCAGTTTTGGGGGGAGTTGACATTTGGGGGAGGAGCAGACAGGTGGCAAATATTGCACTAGCGTCAGGCCTGAGGCTCAGGTGCAAGGAGAAGGGTCAGCGGGAGAGAGGAGGGGAGGGGACAGGCTTCCAGGGGGTGCTGGATCAGAGAGTGAGGGTTTGTGGGGGGGATGGAGTGTCACGAGGTCCTGACTTAAAGGCGGAGAGACTGGAGTAGGCAGAGGGGGGCGAGAGGGGGCCCAGGAGGGAACATGATGTACCAATTTTATTGCTTTTTTTCCCCCTGTGCTCTCATTTCCTGTCTGGCTGCTTATATATCTTAAAGATCTCTTTATTGGGCAGCCGGAGAGATAGCACAGCAGGTAAGATGCTTTCCTTGCGTGAGGCTGACCCAGGTTCCATCTCAGGCATCCCATGTGGCCCTCCAAGCACCACCAGGAATAACCCCTGAGCATCACCTGGTGTGGCCCCAAAACAAACAAAAAACTTTGTTGGCGGAGCCACACCTGGGGGTGCCATGCTAGGGGACAGTGCAGCTTTGAAGAGCAAATCAGGATCCTGCCTGCAGCCCTTTGAGCCATCCCCTGGACCCAGGTTTCCATAGAACTGAACCTTCCCTGGGGCGTTGGTTGACAGAGACGTGAGGACCCGGCTGCCCGGCCCCTCCTAGTGGGCTCGTGAGACTGCCTTGGATTCTTCATGCGAGGTCTGGTAGGGGTGCCCAAATTGTCCCCTGCCTGCCAGGATTTTGCCTCTGTCCTTTCTAAAAAATCAGAAAAGAAGCATGTTGGGCTTGGTCTAGAGGAAGCTGGGGCCCTGGCAGGGATGCTGGAGCGTTCTGCAGGCCTCTGAGGGCCAGGCCTGGTACCTGGGCAGGGGGGGGACTTCTGTTTAAGGGGGGCCCAGTTATGTGGGGGTGTAGAAAGGCAGTGGGTGGAGCCTTTTCCAAGCACAATTTCATTAACCTCATTAACCTTCAGAGTAAAAAGGATCTTTTTTAATTTAAATTTTACTTACGATGATTATTTTGGTTTTGTGGCCACACCCAGCTGTGCTCAGGGGTTACTGACACTCTACACTCAGGAATTACTGCTGACTGTGTTTCGGGGACCATATGGGATGCCAGAGATCGAACCTGGGTCTGCCACATGCTGGGCAAATGTCCTACCCTACCCTACCCACTGTACTATAGCTCCAGCCGCTCTTTTTTTTTTAATTTTAATTTTTGTGGTATTAAAAATTAGGCCAAACCCAGCAGTGCTCAGGGCTTACTCCTGGCTCTGCATTAAGGGATCACTCCTGGCGGTTTCTCGGGACCATATAGGGTTCTAGGGATCGAACCTGGGTGAGCCACGTGCAAGGTTAATGCCCTACCTGCCATAAGGACAAAAGCCCCCCAAAGGACTTTTTTTTTTTTACAGAAGATGAATGAGGGAGGCCCAGAGAGGCTTATAGATCTGCCCAAGGCCACACAGCTACTAGGAGGTGACAGGGATGGGGTGCGGGGGGAATTAGATGGCTCTGGCTCCAAAGCCTGGTCTCTTTCCATGACCCCAGGACCTTTGCTTGGAAATAAGTTATCAATCTCATCAAGACAATCCTTTTGTTCAATGTCTCACTCAGGTGCTGGAGAACTGGTTAGATTCCCCAGACAGACTTAGAGGAGACGTCAGGGGAGAGGGGCCAAGAGGGACCCACTGATGTGTCCACTGTGGATGCCCTGCCCCCCCTCTTCCCTGCCCCAGCACCCTGCCCCAAGACCCGACTCTGAGCCCCGCAGCCGCTGGTATATGGACACAGCCATGCTGGGGTCTGAGAGAGCATCTTTGCCAGCCGCCCCGCCCCCCCGCGCCCCAGCTTTCTGCTTCCTTCGGGGCGTGTGGGCCTCACGCTCCATCCCAGCACCGGCCGCGGCCTGCCGAAGCCACATCTGCAAATAAGGTCATGGTTCCCGCCGCGCCGCCTGCCTTGTTGATATCTCGGCACCGTTTGTAAAAATATCCCCGGCATTCCCTGCCCGACGTGGCGCCCGGCCTGGCAGCTGAGGGCCAAGCGTGCCCGCCTGATAAGCAGCCCCTGGCGTGCTCCGCGGGAGCTATGAGTCACCGGCCTGCCCCACTGCCCTTCTCGGGCTTGTGCTGTCCAAGAAAAGCCACGACAGGGGGGAGATAGTGCAAGTGGTGGCACACAGGTCCAGGCTGCCAGCACCCTGGTCACCCCTCCATCATGTGCCCCAACCCACTGCCAGCACCTTGGGGGGGGGTCACAACTTCACAGGTCAGACATCGGGATCCTGGAGCAAGGTACTGTGAGGTGGAACGGCAGAGTGGAAACTGCAAGGCCCTGGTGCCTGGGCAATATTATTTTTCTCTGAGGGGCGGGGAAATGGGGGGTCACATGGGATGCTCAGGGTTTATCCTGCCTCTGTGCTTGGGGGTGAGCCCTCCTGGTGCTCAGGGAACCCTATGCAGCGGATCAAACTTGAGTCAGCGGAATGTAGTGCCAGACTTCCTGGGCTGTCTCCCTCGCCCTCATCTTCATTCTGAAAGTCCACTGGCTTTTGCTCTCTTCCAGAAGCTTCAGGCGTCGCTGCTGTTAATGCATCAGGGCTTCAGTGCAAGTCTGGGCCCCCATTGCCCCCCTCCCTGGCAGTTGAGGGTCATGTGACTGGACTTTTGGCCAACAGTAAGGGGCAAGGTGACATGCGCCCCTTTTCTTGCTTTGATTCCTTCTCCCTCCTGGCACTTTCAGTTGTTGTTGTGATGACCAGAAGTTCACACACACCCTCCCTGGCAGGGGCGCTCACACACTTCCTTTTGGGTCTGGGGGGCGATGCTCACCGAGCTTTGTGCTCCTTTAGTTAGTTGCAGGTGCCTGCTGGGGGTGCCCTTTTAGTTATGACACACATCATTCTTTGTGGCAGTCCTCCTGGGCGTCACCATGGTGTACTCATGTGCCACCTAGGGTCTCACTGGCTGTGGGGCTCACACATTTA
The DNA here is from genome assembly GCA_028565675.1 of Sorex palustris. Classification (NCBI taxonomy): domain Eukaryota; kingdom Metazoa; phylum Chordata; class Mammalia; order Eulipotyphla; family Soricidae; genus Sorex; species Sorex palustris. The sequence goes on along the minus strand of JAOXYA010019395.1, from coordinate 7,007 downwards.
TTTCTAGATGCAGATTTGGTTGCATCCCGTTAGCTGTGGTGTCAACACATACCGTGGGGCTGGGGAGGCTTGTGGCATCAGGGATCCCACACAGCAGAGCTTCCGGGATTGCACTCAGCGCATGTGGTAGCACCAGGGATTGAACTCAAACCAGGATACTGGAGGGTGGGAATGTGCTCTAAGGCCCTGGCTGGATGAGCAGCCCTCAGCTGCAGGCAGTCCTCTGCACAGGCCACCTGGTCTTTTTCTTTCTCACTGAATGGAGGCAGGTGGTCCAGAAAGGCACATGGAAATTCTTGCAGACCTGAATGGAAACAACCCCCTGTGCCCAGAGCCAGGGACCAGCTCACAAGCCACACTGGGACTTCCTGGGGGAACTCACACCTCCTCCTCCCCTATGGGTTTGGTTTGGTTTGGTTTGGTTTTAGTTGCTTTTTTGTAGCAATTAGTGTGTTTGCCTTGGGCTTTGCGGACCCAGCCGAGCCGGTTCGATTCCTCTGCTCCTCTCAGAGAACCCGGCAAACTACCGAGAGTATCTCGCCCACACTGCAAAGCCTGGCAAACTACCCGTGATGTATTCAATATGCCAAACACAGTAACAAAAAGTCTCATAATGAGACACTGGGTCCACTGCAGCAAATTGATGAACAACGGGAGGACAGTGCTACAGTGCTAACTTTTTTTTTCTTCTGTGAAATCAGTGTATTTTTACTTTTTTTTTTTATTTGTTTAATCACTGCGAAATTACAAAGTTATCCCTGGTTGGGTCTCAGGTGCTCAGTGTTTCACCCCGATCCCTTCCCCCGCGCCCACTTCCTCTGACTCTTGCCCATACAACTTGCTCCCCACCTGCTTTTATGAAGAAGGGATCTGTAATCAGGAAGCGCTCACGCTTCCAAATGTATATGCAGCTAATGAGGGGCAACAAAATGCTCAAAGCATGCACTAATGGACGGGAAGGCATTGACAGCACCACAACAGTCGCCGGAGACTTCAGCAACGCTTCGTGGGCTCTTGACGGATCAGCTAGACTAATGCTCAGCATGGAAACCCCCGCTGTTGAAGCAGAATGGGAGAGAGGGGTGAGCAGGTGGAGAAAAGCAGGTGGAGACGGGCTTCTCTGCCTCCACAACCCAGGGACAGTTGCCGAGTTCCCCCTACCCTGGCCCGTGCTCACACTTGCCCTTGCCCTTACTCGGGTCCCTCTGCTGAAGACCCGAGTCCCGTGGCTTCCTCTTATGCTGCCCAGCCTGTTTCTGATCTCCCACTTTCTCTCTGCCTGCCGTACCTTCACCCATAGGCCTGAAGGCTGGCCTCTGCTTCTTTCTTTTTAATTACAAATAGTTTTATTTTTATAAAATAAAATTTGGAATAAAAAAAATGTGCTAAAGCTACATTCAGTTTTATACTCATCTAGGTCCTTAGGAATATCTAAAAATCAAAATAATAAAAAATAGAAACTATGAAAGTAAACCCCAAATAGAAAAGAATCAGTTATTTTCTTAATCAAAATTCCATTACCATATTCATATCAATTTAATTTTATTAAAAATCATATCATATTCGGTAACCTGCCAGTTTGTCCGAAGTAGGAATGAGATGATAACTGGCAGGCTACCGAATGTAACCTGCCCACACGGCAGAGTCTGGCAAACTCCCCGTGGTGAACCCAATATGCCAAATACCAGTAACAATGAAGGGTCTCATTCTCCTAATCTGAAGGAGTCTTGAATATGGCACTTAAAAAAAAAAATCTCAGGGCTAGGACGAAGAAGACGTTACTGGGGCCTGCTCGAGGCAATCGATGAATTCACAGTATTCTAAATATAAAAAAATCATTTACAGTTTAAAAAGATAGAGACCCTCTCAAAACCCATTACCCAAAGTTTCAGTCCCCTTGCCCATGGTGTAAGTGGATATTTGTTCCTAATCCAAAACAAACAAACAAAAACAAACAAACAAACAAAAAGTCTTCCATTTTGAATGAGTGGAGAGAAAAAGAAAAAACCCTCATATTCTTAATTTTATTCTAGACTTACTGAACTAACCATGGCCCAGCTTGGGTTGGGCACTGAAACTGACCATATTCCAGTTTAGGTGGGAAAAAAGTCTCTTGGCTAAGAACTGGTTGAGTTATTAGGGATAGATCCAAAGCACCAGTTGGTAACTAAAAATTATTTCACTAGACAACTCTCCGCTGATTGCATGATGTGAGGGAAATCTGGGAGTTGAAAACATTACTAATATTATCTTAACTTAAAAAATTTTTATTTCTTTTTTATTTTTGGGTCACACCTGGCGATGTACAGGGGTCACTCCTGGCTCTGCACTCAGGATTTACCCCTGGTGTTGCTCAGGGGACCATATGGGATGCTGGGAATCGTACCTGGGTCAGCTGCGTGCAAGGCAAATGCCCTACCCGCTGTGCTATCGATCCAGCCCCCTTAACTTACAAATTTTTTTCAACTTAGTCTGCGAGTGCTACATAGTCATACACAAATAAAAAACAGTCTTGGTCTTTACTTATTGGGGTAGGTGTTAGGGGTCATACCCAGTTGTGCTCAGGGATTATTCCTGATTCTGCGCTCATGGGCTACTTTTGGTGGTGCTCAGGAGACCTTTAGCATAATAAGAATGGCAAGGGAGTTGGTCACATGCCAGGCAAGCATCCTATTACTCTCTGTACCATCTCTCTAGTTCTTCCTATATGTTAATAGCTGTCATTTTTTAGGTAGCAATTCACATGTCCTCAGGTGAGATAGACAAACTGAATGTTAAATTTCTTTTGTAAATGTGAACCAAAGGAATATCAAGAGGAAAGACAAAAATATCCGAATATCATGAATATTTTTCTCAACACTTCTCCTGTATTGCTTACTGATTAGCTTTAAGAAAGGCTTCAAGGATTAGCTTTAAGAAAGACTTCAAGTATTTATTTTTGCTGTAGTACCTAACAGCACATTGAAACAGTATGTCTTTAAGCTAAGGAATAAATCATTAGTCTCCTGTAAAATATTATTTTGACTTTTGCATAATTTAAAACATAATTTAGGAGTATTATCCTATTTGCTTCATAACAGGAACAACATGAAAATTACTTATAAAATCTAAGTTCATCTACTGTAAAGAGTTCAAGAATTATACAAATTATTCATATTAATTAGTGATTTTAGACATTATAAGGAACTAGAAATCAACAAAGAATAGTTCCTAACAAAGAGTGAACAATATTTTTGTTTTAAGTTTCTGAGACACACCTGGCAGTGCTCAAAGCTTACTCCCAGTTCTGCACTCAAGGATCACTCCTGGTGGGCTTGGGGCACCACAAGGAATGCTGGAGATCAAACCCTGTGTCGTGTGCAAGGCAAGCCCCCTGACTGCTGTACTATCTCTCCAGTCCTGACACCAGTCTATTCTAACTGGCATCATCAATAAACCTGACCAGAAAAATCTCACAGAGAAAATGAATGATACCTGACCTGCCCAAAATAGAAAAGACCATGAGATGGTCTAGAAGACAGAACAGGAGAGAGGGATCTTAAGAATTCACAACATAATAAGTAGCTACAGAGCTGGGTCTGCATATACTAGAGGAAGATGGAGGCAGCAATTTGAATAGTGCACAATATCTTGGCAGGATTGAGGCACATAGATATGTTAACTAGTTTTCACTTATTTGAAAATTAGAATTATATTTTTGTCATTCAATACAAATATATTTAATGAAAAAATTATCTTCATTGGAGTCATGAAAATAGATGGCACTTCCTTTCATTAAGCCCCTGTAGTCTCCTCTATTAAATCTTTGATTTTTTATCTATTTACAAGGTAAATTTAAACTAAAATAGTTTTTTAACAAATTGTGAACATATAATTAAAAGTATTTGAATTAGCAAACATAATTTATATTTAGGCAATTAAGGCATAAAATAACTACTTTATGTGATAAGGAGATCAATTTGAATTATAAGCCCCTTAATTAACTTTGACAAGATGATTTACTTACTCTCTTAAAGACTAACAAAACCAACATTCATTTCATCAACTAAATAGGACATGAATGCAACAACAAAGAATATCCACTAACAGAAAAAACAGGTTAGGAGGACTGGTCAATGGTTGGGACTAACCACAAGAGTGTGTGGGGCTGATGGGTAGGTAAGATAGAGCAGAGACCACGATGACAGTCATAGCTGGGAATGATCATGCTTAAAAAGATCTGAGGGTTAAAAGTAGGTAAAAATGTATTCTTGATAACCTTTCAATATCAATATTGCAAACCACTGCCCAAAAGAGAGACAGACAGAGAGAGAGAGAAAGAGAAAGAGAGAGAGAGCAAGACAGACAGACAGACAGAGACAGAGACAAAGACAAAGAAGAAAAGCACCTGCCACAGAGACAGGCAGGGGTGGGATGATGGGAAGGAACTTGAAGACACTGGCGCTGGGAAATGTACACTGGTGGAGGGATGGGTATTGGAATACTGTCTGACTAAAATCCAATCATGAACAGCCTTGTAAGGGTCTATCTCACAGTGATTCAATAAAAAAGTGAGAAAAAAAAGCCGCAACACAGAAACTGCATGACAGTAGGAAAAAAGACCTCAATTGTCTACATACAGGGAGAGCCCATTTGTTCCTAATAAAGAATGTGTGCACATATTTAATATGTGTAACTTTTCAAATATATTTTTCAAACATAACTGAATTAACATTTGTGTAAAGCATTAAGCTGTATATAACATAATTTAAATAGTCTGAAAAAATAAGATATCAACTACTATTAAAGGGCAGAAATAAGATTGCAAAATTATAGTTTGCAAAAAAGATCTAGTTTAATTGTGAGCTCAGCCAAATTCACAAAAAACATATACTCTATATGCAACCTAAAAATTGTTAACTTCAAATTCTATACAATGATAACATACTTTTCTTTTTTGTAGAGGTGGGGATCAGGTCCAACAGTGTTCAGGGAATACTTTACAACTGAGGATTTCTCCCAGAAGCGCTGGAGGGACCATGAATCCAGACCTCCTTTGCACACAGTATACATTCTAGCCCTTTAAGCTTTCTCTTTAGTCCCTTACACATATTTTGGTGGTACAACAGCAATAAGTATGTAGTACTGTCTTCTGCTGACTTCCCATTTTTGTGGCAAATCTAAAATAAATATCCCCCCCCCCCCAGCACATACACCAAGAAAATTTCCTTGGCATAAAAACTCCAAAGTAGAATCACCAGACAAAAGTATTTTATAACAATACTGATATATCATAAATATTCAGCTTTATTTTCCAAAACTAAAATTCTATTTTATTACTCTTGGAAGAGGGGTGACATAGGCACATGTCACCAGTGTGATGCCGGGAGTATACCACGCAAGTGCCAGAGACTGAACCCAGGACTCTCATGTATTCCATGTGCTCCAGCCTTTAAGTTATCTCCCTGGGCCTTAGAACTTTATTTTTCCTTTCCAATAATCAAAAGCAGTATGACTCAACAGATAATAAGGGAAGTGAAAAATACAGTCTGCTGTATGAGAAATGACTAAAACATACTATCTATAGTAGACGTTCCAAAATTTGACCAATATAAATATTTCAGAGTATGATTTTTTGGTCTTATTTACTTCCTTATAAAAATTTTAATGGCATCACAGAAAATATTCTTTCCTCTACTATATCATGAAGATTTTTAAAGCTGGAAATAAATTATTTTTCTGACTGATCTTTACGAGTCATGTGGATTCATTACAATATATAACACAGCACTTATCAAAGATTTAAGTCGTTCCTAGATACCTAATAAAAAGAATGCACAACAAACAAGTGTGTATATACCTAAAATTCAAAGAAGTCTAACTATGGGTAAAAAAATTACAAGCATTTAAGGGTTTTCATACCTATTAGTGATTTTGCACTTAAAAAGCTTAAATGCTAATTCTGTAAACTCATTTTTATTTAAAAAAAGTTATAATGATAAAACCAATCTAAAAACACAAAAGTAATGAGATCTTATCATTTCTTCCTGATATTAATTTTATACTTGCTAGTCTGCAGAACTATTTTACATGTTTTTATGTTTCTGCACATCTATGCTATTTCAAAAGTTAGCTGTAATATCTTATAAGTTAGAAATCTACCTCTAACTCTAACTAGAATAAATATCTTTAACTTTTCTTAGGCTTTTGGGCCACACCTGGGAGTGCTCAGGGGTTACTCCTGGCTCTGCACTTAGCAATTACTGCTAGCTGTACTGAGGGGGACGACACAGGAAGCACCCTACCTTCTATATTTTCTCTCTAGTTCCGGGAATAAATACCTTTTAAAAAATAATTACTGCAAACTGCTTTTATGATAATCTGAATATTTTTTAGTGCTTTTTATCTTAATTGTTTAAATGTAGACATTGACACATAGTATTATATTTGTCCTGTATGTATAACATTATTCAACAAATAAATAGATCATGAAATGATGACAAAACTCTAGTTAAAATCCATCTTTATCATTAGTTTTTTTTTTCCTAATAACAACTCTTTAAAATTGGGTCTGGAGAGAGAGTACAGCGTGAAGGGCGCTTGTCTTGCACAAGGCTCGGTTCAATCTCTGGCATCCCCTTTAGTCCCCCAAGCAGAACCAGGAGTTATGCCTCAGTGCAGAGTCATGAGTGATCCCCTAGAATCACTGGTATGATCCAAAAACAAAACAAAGAACTCTGAAAATCTACTTAACTACTTTCAAATAGGATTATAACAGGAATGCTATGCTATACATATCCCTATCACTGATTTTTTATTAATAATTGCATTATAACAAGGCTCAAGTATGCTTCACTGAAAAGTTCACAATTCTATCTTTAACATACAACTGTTTCTTACCTGACTTACTTCCCAGTTAGCATTCATTGGTCCTATAGCCTTTAAGTTCAGTTTGTACATGTTGACCATCCATTTCACCCAACTCCAACCCCTCTGCCTCTGGCAACCATCAGTTAAGACTTCACATG
>JAOXYA010019375.1:0-13557 GCA_028565675.1 Sorex palustris | reverse complement strand
TAAACTTTGCCCCAAGTTTTTGGGGTCTGGCCAAAGGCACAGCAGCAATTTTGGGGTATCTGGAAGTCTGAAGGCCCATGAGGCTGCTGATGCACTCGCCTCACAGGTACAGATTGACCTGCTGGCGGCACCATACCCCCGCAGCCCCCATATTTTTAAATGCATAGCGACTGTCTTTCTTATAGTCTGGTGTTTGAATTATACCAGTGAATGGCCCATTCGGAAATAAATATAGAATGCAGTGCAAAGAAGCAGTACTGAGCCACACAGAGTAATGGCATGTGCCTAGTTAGTGCATGCCATGCCTGCGCTGTACTGTCCCAAGGTGCTTGCTGAGGTGGGCAGCACCGGTGAGTATGACACAGTAAGGTGTCTTCGGACTGTGCGTCCCCGTCCCCATTTGAGAAACCCCTTCTGTTTTCTTCCCTATTCCTTAGCCATATCAGATATTAAGCCAGTCTGCTTACCACAAGACAGTCGACTTCTTAGGAGAGAGTTTCTCAGTCTGTTTCCGTCCCTGGCTCCTTTTCAACCTGCTTTCTTTCCTATGGCTTCCTCCCCATCCTATCGGTTGGACCCCCAATCTCATGCCATGACCCCACCTTCTATGTGACTTCCACCTGTGACCCCCTGGGGTGTTGGTGGGGCATATGCCCGTGTTGAGTAGTGCTGCCTTAGGATGGAGGAGAGCTAATGCTGTTCACTCTGGCTGTGGAGCATGTGTTTATGTCCATTTCAGAACTAAAGTGAGCCTTAGGCATCTGATTAGCTTCTGGGCAAGTACAGAAAGCATCTGAGCAATTTTTCAGGGTCATCGTCAAAATATTTTGGCTGTCTTCTTTTAAAAAGGAAGGAAGGGAAGGAGGGAGGGAGGGAAGAAGGAAGGAAGGAAGGAAGGAAGGAAGGAAGGAAGGAAGGAGAAAGGGAAGGGAAGGAAGGAAGGAAGGAAGGAAGGAAGGAAGGAAGGAAGGAAGGAAAGAAGAAAAAAAAAACCCTTGTCTTCCTTTTAGGTAAATGGAAGAGCTGGAGAGCAGTTTACTTCATACACGAAAATCACACCGAATCGAACAAATGGTGGCGAGATGGCTTCGGCGTTCCCGGGACAGCTCGGCCAGGTAAGGCTCCTGGTTGGCAAAGAGTTCTCTGGGTAAAGGTTTGGTGTCACAGTGTGAGGAGATTTTACTAGTCTTGGCAGTGGCTTAGGATCTCTGATTCCAGCTTGCTTTGTTCTTACACCATATGGTGAGAGGAGCATAAACAGCATAAACAGACCAGCAACGTGGCTGGAGGTCTTTTCTCTTTGTCCCTTTCAACTCTTCCCCTACATGAACTCTCAGACATGTAGATGCATTTGCATCAAACTACACTGGCAAAGACAAACACACCACATGGAGAGTCAGATGCACATGCATGCGTGCATGCACACACACACACACAAACACACACACACACACAAACACACACACATTCTTGGCTGAATATTTGATGTGAGGGTCAGACAATCTGCTGTTTATCACCCTTCTCAGTCTTTGTTTCCAGCAGCTGTTCCTTTCTTGCCATCTTATTTCATGCTAAACAAAATGAAATGAAATAAAATACAGATCTGATTTGACTGCTACAAGAGAATTTAAAATATGTTCTGTTTTGAAACGTTCATTTTGCATCTCAGATTTCCCAGCTGGCCCTGTCACAGAGATGAAATATCACATGTCAGGTGTTTACGGAGACACACATTCTTCTGAAGGAACCAGAAACAGCTGCTCTGTGTGCGAGCAGGAAGCCTTACTCAGGGTAACGCTGCCCCACAGCCAAGTGCCTAGACCTTGCACGCTACAGCGAGAGAAGGCTGGTAGAACTAGTACCCTTTTGCAGAGGAAGCACCTTAAGGCTCAGAAAATGATTTCTTTCTGATTGCCCCGTCACCTGCTCAGAGCTCTTTGACAGGTCCCTGTTTCTCTTTGGAGGAGGTGGAGAGAGCATCCAAAGAGGTGCTTGGATGTGATAAGGATGATGGGTTGGATGTGATGCTTCTTTGGCCAGGTAATGTTGGGCCCAACCTGGCAGTTCTGGGGGTCAGATTCATGATGTGCAAGGCATACTCTTCACCCTTTTGAGCAATCTTTCCAGGCCCCAAATATCCCCATTTCTTAGAAGGGGGGTTTAATGCCTTTTTGGTTAGATATTTAAGACTCTCTGTTATCAGTTCTGAACAACTGTCTGCATTGACATCATACTCTAATTAGAGCCAGCCATTCATTATCCCCCTTCTATCAGCAGCCCCCCTACCCCTTTTCACTTGAGACCCTGTGCCAGATCTGTCCGCCCATCTTCACTGTGTCTCACAACCACCCGCAGTGTTGGGTCTGCCTGAAATGGTGGGTGTCCATGAAACGCCTAAAACATGAGACAATCAGAATTCATCTCTGCATGGAGCGTGTTCAGTGTAACTTAACATCACCCTTCTCCTTCTTTCTCTTCTTTTATTTTTTATAATATATGTTTTGATGATAAATATCCTCATATTTGTATGGAAATACACATAGGTTAAGTTGCATGGTTCAACTTTTATATCGATTTTTTTTGTTTGATAAGTAAAATGGTTTTATGTAGGGAAAGATGAGAAAGGAGAGAGGGAGAGAGTAAAGAGAAAGAGACAGACGAACAGAGACAGCAGAGATAAAGCCCTTTTCTTTCTTCTAAATCACAGATTTCCAACTGCTGGTCCATAGTCCTGTTCTGGTCTTCAGGTATAAAAAGGTTGAAAACCACTATTTTGGAGTGGAGGGTAGACGCTGAGGGCTTACTCCTGGTTCTGGCCTTTGGGATCACTCCTGGCAGGAATCAATTCCAAGTCAGCTGTGTGCAAGACAAGCAACTCATCCTCTGTACTATCTCTCTGACCCTGAAAATCAGTTTTAGATCATCAGCTCTATGTGGGTTGGAAAACTGGCCGCTTCTATCCTATAGCCTAGAGGTGGCTAAGTTTCCACAGATTGCGAGTGATTGAAAAACTACCAGGCATGACACTTACTTAAGTATTTTAAATCCCAGTCCTGGGGATGCTGCTCCATAAAACAGGATCCCTGGAGCAAAGCAAATGGCACCAGCAGCGACCTCCCAGTTTCTTCATCGAGAAACCTGAGCACTGTTCTGCATGTTTCTGCCTTCCTCACACTCTGCAGCCAACTGGCCAGTGGATCCCATCAGATCGCCTTCCAACATATCCTATGTCTGTCTGTCAGTCTGTCTGTCTTTCTGTCTGACAAATCCACAGGAACATTTTCACACTCACTCTCCCTTGTTGCAGCCAACTCCTAACCCCAATGCTAGATTGAACTTAGCAAAATTCAAGTTGCTCTTATCCCTCATGCTTAGCTCAGGCTGCACCCCACCCCAGACTATTTCGGGGATCACCCACGATTGCATCACAGTCTGCAAGCTCCCCTGATTGACAGGCCCTGCCCTAAAGACCTACGTCACAACATTCTCTTCTTTCTCCTGCTTTCTTCACACCGTGGACTTCCTACTTTGTTTTCCTCCAGGAGACATAGCCCTTGTCACACTTCATAATAATGGACCCATTTCTCCCCTGATTCCTCTCCTGCCTGATCAGCAGACAACCCTTCTCCTCCAACTCTCCCACCTTATATGATACCAGTCACCCTGTTTTACAAGATAGCCTCAAGGCTGGAAGAAGGCTCTGCAGATAGTAAATGTTCAATACATTGTTACTGATGGAAGGGCTTTCACAAGGGTGCTATCTTATTTATTAAAATATATTTTAATTGTACCTCTAGCTTCCTCCCCCCCCAAAATGTTGAGGGCTAACAGTTTCAAAATATCTGGAAAATTAAGTTTAGAAGTGATACCAATAAATAGCAAAGCATTTACGCATAGGGATATGCCAGTTGAGTGCTAGCATTATTTCTGAGTTATCTGATAACCAGGACAATAAATTAAAAAAATAAAAAGTTCATTGAATTGTTTTCTAAAATCAAAAAGGTAACCAGCAGACATGGAAGCTCATCTATAGTTATATATCTTTAGATACATATATAAGCAAATCTATTGGTAGGGGGAGTGTTTAAAAATGACTGATTTTTTCTAGGCCAGAGATATTACAGGGATTAAGGTTCTTGCCTTGTGTCCTGCGGACCCTAGCTTGAATTCCTGCCACCACATATGGTTCCCCCTGAGCACTGCCAGGGTCTCTTCTGAGCACAGAGCCAGAAAAATGACATCTGAATGTGCTGGGTGTGACCCCAAACCCAAAACATAAAATATAAAGATAAAAACTTTGATTCATTTCAGCCATTCATACTCATTTGTAATTGTCATTTCTTTCATAAAAGTTCAACTCCGGCACAGGTGTGGTGTTAGAACTTTTTATATATAAAACCCTATCATTAACAGTATTGTAAATCATGGTGCCTAAAATTTAAAATAAAAATATTTTTGGACTTTGGAACACACCTGGTGTTGCTCCAGGCTCTGCACTCCTGGCAGGCTTGAGGGACCATATGGGATGTTGGGGATCAATTCCAGTTAGCTGCATGTGAGGTGACTGTCCTACCCACTCTTCTGTTGCTTCACCCCTCTTCCCCAATTTTTAATTCGAACTTTATCTCTGGATAAATTCTAAGTGAATCATCTAGGAGGAAATCTTTTTTTTTTTTTTAAAGTAGTTTCTACTGCTTTGTAAAAAGAAATGTGACTAAAATGATTTCTTTTATAAAGAAAGGTTTGCTTTTTAAAAAATCCAATTTAATTTCAAAATATTACTAAACAAATTGATAACTTTAATGATCCAGAGGCAGTGTTAGAGGTTTTTTTTGGGGGGGGGGAGCTTGTGGTTGAGCCACACCCAGAGATACTCAGGAGTTACTCCTGACTCTGCACTCAGGAATTACTCCTGGAGGTGCTAGGGGGGACCATTTGGGATGCTGTATATCAAACATTGGTTATTGCTCACAAACAAGGTAAGTGTCCTACCTATTGTACTGTCTCTCTGGCCCCAGTGATAGAGACATATAATGTCTTTAATGTCTTTTCTTTCTTTCTTTCTTTTTTTCTTTTTCTTTTTTTTTTTTCTTTTTGGGTCACATCTGGCATTATACAGGGGTTACTCCTGGCTCATGCACTCAGTAATTACTCCTGGTGGTGCTCGGGGGATCATATGCGATGCTGGGAATCGAGCCTGGGTCAGCCTCATGCAAGGCAAACGCCCTTCCCGCTGTGCTATCTCTCCAGCCTTTTTAAATTTTTTTTAAATCATACTTAATATTATTATTTTTAATTGAACCTGTATAATGCATTTTCAAATAGGCATTCTCTTGGAGAGGGGTGTCCATTTTCAGCAAGTCTTTGATTTCTTAATTTTAAAAATAAGTTTCAGTGGTTACTACAGTTAGTCAAATATGGATAGCAGCACTCAGTCTGAATAAGCATCTGTGCTTGGGTAAGCTTAAGCTTAGTAGGTTGTGAGCATAAACTTAGTGAAACTGGTTTATAGGGATGCAGAAATATTCTGGAGTGTTGTAGGTACATTCCAATAAGAAAATAGCATTTGCAGTGCCAGTGCTCCTTCAGAAGGAATGAAGTGACCTTTTAAACTATTATTAAGATTTTGTTTAAGTTCAAGCTCTTAGGATAAAACCAGGCACCAAATGGTCTCTGTGACATGTTTCAAGTTTCTGTGTAAAAAATATAAAGCACTTAATAAAACCTATATCTTAGTGACATTACATCACCCTAAGTTTTAATCTTTCTGCTCTGAAATAGCTATCTTCTTAGCAGATTTGGATAACTACAGAAGTGATAAACCGAGAAAAACTTATTCTAATATACTTTTCTTTTTCTTTTTCTTCTTTTTTTTTTTGCTTTTTTTGGGTCACACCAAGCAATGCATAGGGGTTACTCCTGGTTCATGCACTTAGGAATTACTCCTGGCCATGCTTGGGGGACCATATGGGATGCTGGGAATCAAACCCGGGTTGGCCGCGTGCAAGGCAAACGCCCTACCCGCTGTGCTATCACTCCAGCCCCTCTCCTAAATTATTTTATTAGTATACAAAACACACTAATTTTGTCCTGTCTCTGGCCCACACTCCGCAGTATTTGGGGAATACTCCTAGGTCAGTACTTGACATGGCTCCTGATGGACCTTGGTGGACCATGGAGTGCCAGAGACTGAGCTCATGTTGCCAGCACAAAGAGCCATGTGCTCAGCCCATTAAGTTCTCTCTCTCTCCAGTCCAACAGGTTTTTAGGGTGTTGGAAAGATATACAGTGCGCAGGGTACCTGCCTTGCACACAACAGACCCAGGGTCAATACCTGATACCTACACAGTCTCTGAGTCTGACAGAAATTAGTCTTGATTTCAGAGTCAGGAGCACCATTGGATGTGGACCCAAAATAAAACAGAACAAGAACAAAAAAATTTCTTTTTCAAGTTCTGTAACTTTCTTCAGAAAAACCACTACTTCTCTGTTCTTACTCATGATAATGCTTCTCAAAAGAACTCTTGATAATTCCACAACACCTCTGCAACCATTCCTTTTATAAAATTATCAAAAAACGCCTAGTGAACACTTGGATTACCTATGGGAATCAGAGCATTACTAATTTACTAATGTAGTGAAAGACTACTATTTAGGAAAGATGTACCTTCCTAAATCTTCTGACCAGTGCTACTTTCAGTGTTATTTTCATTAATTTCTTTGCATTTTTACCATGTATGTATGTCTCCCAAAAACAACAAACCAACCAACAAAAAAACCACACACACACACTGAACTGTTTTGCATGTTTTAACTTTTTAAAAAGCATAAACTCTAAAAACTGAGCTTTTGGGTCTGCAAGCCAGCTCAACAGGCTGAAAACATGCAAAGTATACTTTGTATACTATAGGCCTGGGTCTGATTTCCAGTAACGTATGGTTCCCAAGCACTGTGAAGAGAAAACCCTAAACACAGAGCCAGTAGCTCCCAAGCACCGTGAGGTGTGTATAAAATCACAGTAATCTCTTTATTTCCTCCCACACTCCCCTTTCCTTATTATAATGACAGTAAGGTCACATACTTTAATAGTTTTGCTCACAACACAGTTGGCTGCAGTACTGCAGATGAGACTTGTGGCCTCATGCCTCAAAGATGGTACCATACCAGGGCTAGTTCCAGCCCTGGGTAAGAAATCATTTTTACTAATTTTCTCTGCACTAGTAAGTGAAAATTTTCTCTGGAAACAATTCCAGAAGTAGAATTGCAAATCCTTTTACAAAAAATATATACAATTTAAAAAAAAATTTTAAATATATTTAATCAACCTATTCAACATTCTAGTGTTTCCAATATTTCACACTCCACTCGTCTGCCATGATCACTAGTGACTTGCACGTTGACAAGTACAAAATACACTTTAAGGTGGCCTATCATTTAACATATTCATCCATTCATGGCTCCTTAACGCATGTTTGGCTTCAATTATTCTTTTTTTTTTTTTTGGCTTTTTGGGGTCACTCCTGAAGATGCATAGGGGTTACTCCTGGCTCTGCACTCAGAAGCTCTGCACTGGGGGTGCTCAGGGGATCATATGGGATGCTGAGAATTGAACCCAGGTCAGCCACGTGCAAAGCAAACGCCCTTTCCACTGTGCTATCACTCCAGCCCCTTGTCTTCAATTATTCTTGCACTCTCCCTCTGCACCCTGTTTTCCCAGCACCTCTGGCTCCACTCATTCTACTTATCATTATTTCTTAAAAGTTGGGTTTTCTGGGGCCAGGGAAAAAGCTCAAAGGACTACAATGCAGAGTGCATACTTTGTGTGCTGGGGTCCCCAGTTCAGTCCCTGACAATACATGCTCTATCAAGCAACACTAGGGGAAACCCCAAGCACTGCTGCATGTGGCCCCCAAACAAAAACAATTTGGGGTACTTTGTACTCAGCTATATGTCTTGTTTTGCTTCATTCTACAGTACTTCCTTATACTATCATGGCTTAAAATATCATCTAAGATGTCTATAACTTGTAAGCCCAAATAGCTCTATGTAGTACCTTTCTTTCTCTTCTGATATATTGAATCATGTATCAAGGGAAATGCTTGATGATGAACTTTGAGGAATAACAACTTAATATCAATACATTCAAAATTGATTTCTTGATCTGTTTTCCCATACTTCAACAACTTGTCACAGTGCTCTTCTTTTTTAATAGTATTACATTCACCCAACAAACTGCTGACTAAACTCTCCCTGCACACTCTCCACATCCAACCATCCATAACCACAGTCTCTAAAAAATATTTCTAGGGTAGAAGAAACAGCATAGTAGATATGACACATGTCTTGAATCAGGCAAATCAGTTGGACTGATCCCCAACACCTCATATGGCCCCCCGAGCACTGCCAGAATCAGAAATAAGCCCCAACACTGCTAGGTATGGCCCAAAAGTCCCACCAAACCCCCAAATTATATATACATATACATGTATGTGCATTAATAACGATGAGGGATCACTGCAGCAAGGAATGTGACTTCCCAAGTGAACACCTCAACTAAATGTGTGAGCACCACAGCCAGGCAAGTGTGTGACTATCAGTTATTGTAACAAAATAAAAAGGGGGGATTGAAATAATTATATATTACACTAAAATTCATTCAGCATTTTATCACTTGATCACTTGACTTCCCGTTACTCATCGATTTGCTCGAGTGGGAGCCAGTAATGTCTCCATTCATCCCTGTCGCGTAGTAATGTAGTGCAATGGAGTCTGCTCATTCTAGGAACACAAACAGCCTCGAACTGATCGTTCAGGGTATTGACGAAGAAGTCTGACCATCTCGTAGGTGGGCGGCCACACGATCTTTTGAGGTCCTGTGGAATCCAGTTGGTAACAGCTCTAGTACAGTGGTCGTCTCCAAATCTCATTACGTGTCCAGCCCATCTGATTTTCGATGCTTTGACAAACAAGACAGCGTCCTGATTCTTGAGCGTTGACGAAGGTCGGAACTCTGGATTCTTTCTCTCATTTGAGTGAAGCGTGATACTCCAAGCACAGCTCTATCAGATTCCTCTCTGGGAGACCCGAATAGCATTCTCGTCCTGTTTGTGTAGGGCCCAGGTCTCTGAGGTGTATGTTAATGCAGGAAGAACAGTGGAATCAAAGAGATGTGCCGGGAGCTGGAGGTTCTTTGTCCTCTTAGCTATTTCTTCGACGCTCTTGAAGGCGTTCCAAGCTGCTATCTTCGTCCTGCACAACTCAGGTGCCAGGTCATTCGTCGTGTTGACTTCTCAGCCTACGTACATATACCTATTGCATTCAGAGATGTTCGTCCCGTTGAGTGAATGGAATGTCAGGAACGAGACCGTTTCTCATAAACATTGTCTTTGTGAGATTCAGCTGTAGTCCAAATATAATATTCTAAAACAATTTTTAATTAAGCTAACATGTAACATTTATATTTATTTCAAACCAGAAATAAAACTTATTTTTTTGTTTTGTTTCTTTTGTTTCTGGGCAATACCCAGCAGTGCTCAGATGCGGTGTTGAGGATCAAACCCAGGTCAGCCTCCTGTCAGGAAAGCACTCTATCTGTGTACTATCTCTCCAGTCCCTGAAACATATTTCTTTATTCATCTGTCAAGTTATACAACTCCTCTCTTTTAAATATAATTTAAATAATTTCTTTCATAAAAATTTCTGACAAAGCGAAAGTAGTTCCTCTTCTTATAGGCCAAACTATCAAAATCAATGCTTACTATGTCATTAAGCATATATTCCATTATTCAATCAACAATTTGAAACAGCGCTTGTCATTAATACATTTATTCTTTTCAAATATTAACAACATAAAACCGTAGAGAAAAATGCTCATCATACATACAGTGTGTTCCTGTTTAAGAGTGAACATATGAATATTCATATTCATAACCAGCTGCCACCCCATAGGTAATGATTCTCTAGATATTACTAAATGCTAACTGTCCCCCCACCTTAAGCCATGTAGCTCTTTCAAAAGAGCTACAAAGCTATAGTCAAAAATTCTATTTTTTGACTTTTATTAATACTTGAGAAATGTGTAATTTAAATACAATGGGTTTAAATATCATAAATATTGGGCTCAGGAGATTGCTCAACAGGATGAGTGCATGCTTTGCAGGCAGGAGGCCCAGGTTTGATTCCCACAACTATGTTACTGAGCGCTAAGCAATAAGTAACCACTGAGTAAGAAATAAAGTTATCAAATACTGTGGTTACAAAACTACAAGTATTTAAAACCAAAACTCTTCCATCTATTTTCATTTCTAACATGATGATGCCAATGCACATCACTAGCGGTTCATTTATTTGTGATTTATTAACACAGACTACAGCACCAGTGTGAAATTAAAGAATAAATGGGTGGTAAGACTATTTACAAATCAAATGTTACAGGAAACAGAGGTGTCACTCAAGTGGTAGAGTGCATGCCGGGCATGTGCGAGGCCCTAGAATCAAGCACTATCCATGAATTCATAGCCTCAAGTACTGTCTAGGGGGGCCCTACGATAAGTCAAAATTTAGTTTCTTTTGGGGGGCTGGAGAGATAGCACAGTGGGTAGGGCGTTTGCCTTGCACACGGCCGACCAGGATTCGATTCCCAGCATCCCATATGGTCCCCTGAGTACCGCCAGGAGTAACTCCTGAGTGCAGAGCCAGGAGTAACCCCTGTGCATCGCCGAGTGTGACCCAAAAAGAAAAAAAAAGTTAGTTTCTTTTGTAAAGATGATGATCATTTCACTCAGTTACTTAAAGCAATAAATAAAGTTTTCATAAAGCTATCTTACTGGAAACTTTTTTAATGCATACATTAACAATCACTTTTAGTTCATCACAAAATATTAAAATATTCTGCATAAAAAACATCAGTGGGGGGCAGAAGAGGCAGTACAGCAGATACTAGAACATAGTCAACCTGGGTTCAAACCACTATATCACATATGATCCCCAAGCTCCACCAGGAGTGATCTCTGAGCACAACTAAAAGTCCTGAGCACAACTGAATGTGCTCCCAAAACAAAACAAAAATCATCAGAAGGGACCAGAGAGATAACAAAAGCAGAAGCCCTGAAGCACTGCCAGGTGTGGCACCCCAAAACCAAAAATTAGCTCTATGAAAAATACTTTCCCAATTTAAGTTCCAATTTCTCATAACAAGAATTACAGCTGTCTACAATTCAGTTCTAACTTACTTTCATAAGGCTCTAGGTTTTATATGAGCCTGAAAACAACCTACACACATGCAGATCTACTCAAACTTTAAAATGCTGTCTCCTGGGGGCTAGAGCGATAGCACAGCGGGTAGGGTGTTTGCCTTGCACACAGCAGACCTGGGTTTGATTCCCAGCATCCCATATGGTCCCCAGAGCACCGCCAGGAGTGGCTCCTGAGTGCAGAGCCAGGAGTAACCCCTATGCATTGCCGGGTGTGACCCAAAAAGCAAAAATAAAAAAAAATGCTGTCTCCTCATTTCTGACCTACATCCACTTAAAAGTTTATCACATACCCATTCCTCCAAGATCCCTCTACCACCGAATTCACTCATTTCCTAAAGCCATTTGCATCTCATTTGGCACTTAACTCTTGTCTTACAATAGGATTATTTACTTTTGCTGTTCAATACACACGCGCACATACACACAAACACAAACACTCACTCCCTATTTAAGCCTCTAGAGAACAAAAACTATAGATATTAACTTTCTCTCTCACCCCTAAAGTGCTTACATACAACAGATACTGTTCTCGAGAATTTGATAGATCACAACTGCAGTGTTACTTCCTTAAAAGCTCAATGGTCAGTGAGAATTTCAGAATGTGACATCACCTACCTTCTTTTATCCACATACAGTTTCCCATTTCCTTCCTAAGGTTTCAGTTATATTTTATAATAGAGAATAGGAACAGGTCTTCTTCTGCATTTAAACTATCAATTCAGGCCTGATAGTACAGAGGTTAAAGTGCTAGTACTGCATGCAGGCAAGCACTGGCTCTACCCTCAATCACCACATGATCTACCTAACACTGCTGGAGCAACCCACAAGCACAGAGATGGTAGTAGTCCCATAAGCACCACCAGGGAGATGCTCACACCGTAGTGGCCCCAACTGACCCCAAAACAATTCAAAATAAAAAAAAAACATCAAATCAGGGTTGGAGAGATAGCATAGCAGGTAGGGCCTTTGTCTTGTACATGGCCAACCGGGTTCAATTCCCAGCATCCCATATGGTCCCCCAAGCACCACCAGGAGTAATTCCTGAGTGCAAAGCCAGGAGTAACTCCTGTACATCACTGGGTGTGACCAAAAAAGAAAAAAGAAATGGATTGCACCAGTCCAAATCATTTAAAGGAATTTTTCTTAGTTTATATGTTGAGAACACAGCTCTATTTACAAAGATTCAAAAAGATCAGTGATCTTGAGATTGGAAAATTTAATTTGATACTGAAATAATTTGATTAAATACACAAAGGGAGTTAGTTGTATGGATTAATTGAAGAAGGAGCAAAATATCGGCTTTGTTGAAATGAACTTCCATTCCACAATGAGTCCTAAACAAAATGTTAGTATTGGATATGCTCCCAGTGATCAAATATTTATGAGGCAGCTTCGTTTGCTAAATATAATATTTAATACAATTTAAATTTCTTGCTGCCCTTTATTTCAATCTCTAGAATGAAGTTTTTCTTAGCTTGATTCTTCTGGAAAAATACTGAAAAAAGCCAAAAAACTTAACTAGCTTCATTTCTCCCTTAACCAGCAAAAAAACACAGACAAGGAATAGTATTGATCAAAATGACTAGTGTATTTGAAGTAATTTATTTGTTTTCTTTTATCTAATATCACAGCAATTGAATCAATGAAAAGCAGATAATTGGTTTCAGTTGTTGGGAACTTAGGCCTGTGTAATGTCAATATAAATCATTAGGAACTTTTCAGGGACTCCTTCCGGCCTCTCATCAGAATGTTTTATGGATCATGTCATTAAAATAACTGAAACTAACAGGCATTCAGTTTTTGTGGTGCTTTCTCACCCCTAGCTAGCTGGAAGCAGATGGAAATGGAGTCTCCAAGCTATATATATCCCATCAATGTGAAGGATGAGCATACATTTAATTACAAACTTTATTTGGAAATTAATGTCTTTTACACCTTTTGGTAACAAGCTATTGATGAACAAATTCTAGTTTCTAAAATACTTTTCAAATAGTAGTATAAATGTATTCAACAAGTAATTATTATTATTTTGATTTTGTGGCCACACCAAATGGCATTCAAGAATTACTTCTGGCTCTGTGATCCATGATCATTCCTGGCAGGGTTTGTGTGGCAGAGATAAAACCCCAGTTAATTGCATGCAAGGTCTCCAGCCTCTCCATAAATAATTTTAAAACTCTGGTTTGTTACAGGTGCTGTTGTAGGTATTAGAGACACAGACGTGATTAGTAAAGTAAAAAGTAAAGGCCCTCCCGTTGATCATCGATTTGCTCGAGCGGGCCCAGTAACATCTCCATTGGAG
>JAOXYA010019359.1:0-13557 GCA_028565675.1 Sorex palustris | reverse complement strand
CGAGAGGGGCGGAGGAATCGAACTCGGGTCGGCCATGTTGGCCGCTTGTAAGGCGAACGCCCTACCACTGTGCTATCACTCTGTTAAGAAGTGATTTTTTTCTCTGTCTCTCTCACCATAGTAGCCAAACTAGTTGCCTTTGGATAGCACTTTAAGCAAACTTTTCCTGCAATCTCCATGGGCCTTGTCTTGACTTTATTCTTTAAAGGAGATCCAGAGAAATAAAGAATTGCAAGTAATGAAGGTCAAACTTGAATAGTATCATGTTGACTTGCAGAGATGGTTTCCCAAAAAAAAACCCGAAGGTGTGAGAAAGAAGTAGTGTT
This sequence comes from Sorex palustris, assembly GCA_028565675.1. Lineage (NCBI taxonomy): Eukaryota > Metazoa > Chordata > Mammalia > Eulipotyphla > Soricidae > Sorex > Sorex palustris. Next base: position 13,231 of record JAOXYA010019359.1, on the reverse strand, counting down.
TACCCAACAGCACCTTCCAACTTTCTTTCTAGTAAATGACATGAATTTAGTTCAGAAACATGTTTCCTGTAGGAAAATATATTTCTACAAGAAAGAGAAGAGGCTTAAAAATCGTAATTCTTAAATTGCATTATAAGTGGAAAAACGCAAACCAAAGGATATATTAAGTGCAGATTCATTGTCTTTGTTTTGTTTGGGCTTTTTGCATGTGTGGATGGGGTTGTTGGACCACACCCAGTGGTACTCGGACCTTACTCCTGGCTCTATACCTAGGGATCACTCCTGGCTGGCTCAGGAGACATCTGGGGAGCTGGGGCTTGAACCTGGTCAGCCATGTGCAAGGCAAGCGCCTTACCCCCTGTGCTATTGCTCTGCCCCAGATGGAATGTCTTAAGCAGGGCCTCAGCTTAGTGAAGTTCACCTCTTCCCTGTTCACCAACACCATGAAAAGTGAAGCCCAGTCACTCATGGGTAGAAACAGACACGGTTGCTGCCCTCGGCAAACTTTAAGTCTGGTTTTGGCAAACTTAGAGTCTAGTCTCGGCAAACTTAGAGTCTAGTCTACTGGTCAATGCGAAGGTGGTGTGGAGGCCGTGCAGGGAGGCCTAGGATGGCGGGCTGACCCTCAGGGAGCTGTTCAGGATCAGGTCTTCTCCCATAAGCTAAGAGAAGACTTAGGGAAGGCTTTCAAGTGAGCAAAAGGGGAAGTTGATCAGATTTGGGATCTGAAAAGTGGCCAAGGATTCTCGGAGACAACGTGAGTGTAGCACCCATCAGAGGCTATTACAGAAATCCAGAGAGGGATGTTCGTCTCATTGGCTAGGTTGGAGCAGCACGTGAGCACCCTAAGAATCCCTGGGAGGTGACCTGGTGCAGCACCTGGTCTGAGTGGCAGGGAACAGAGGAGTAGACAGACCTGGGAAGGAACTGTGGGTCAAAGATGCCTTTATCTGAGACAGGAGGAGAAGCCAGCTTTAGTGGAAGAGAGTGTACCACACTGGGACTTTGGTCGTGGGTAGCTGTGTTGAACACAGAGGCACTTCGAAGGCACCAAGTAGAGATAGCTGGTGAGGACTGGGCATGTTCCTGTTCTCGCCTGCCTCTATGCTCTTGCTGTATAAGGGCTCCCCTCGGCCATGTTCTGCCATGCAATCTTCTCCCATCAGGCCTGTGAAACGTTTTTCAGATTTAAAAACAGAATCTAGGGCCAAAACACTAGTATTGTGTTTGCCTTGCATGCAGCCAACCTGGGTTCGATCCCAGCACCCCATATCATCCCCTGAGCACTGACAGGAGTAATTCCTGAATACAGAGCCAGGAGTAACCCCTGAGCATTGCCAAATGTGGTCCCAAGAACAAAATGAAAAATTAAAGTATAACATAGTGGCTGGAGGAGTGGTCCTTGGTCAAGAGACTTGTTTTGCATGTGGGCAATCCTGGTTTGATCCCTGACATCTCAGATGGTCCCCTGAGCACCACCAGAAGTGACTCTTGAGCACAGAGCCAGGAGAAGTAGCCCCTGAGTACCACTGGGGGATGGGGGGTCCCCCCCAAAAAAAGAATCTCAGAGACATTTTTTCCTAATGCACTGCCCTGGGAAAGGGAAGGTGGGCTACATGATGAACAGAAGCCACAGGTGTCTGGGTCTATGCACTTGCTCTCAAGTACATGCATGGCCTGTGCCAGATGGATCCCTGAGGCATGCACTGTCCATGCCCACCTTCCTGGCTGGCTCTTTGGATGGGTGTGAAGCCATCTGTTACTTATGGGGAAATAGCCGTGAGCCTCTAGTGGCCATGGAAGATTTAAAAAAAAAAAGTTTGAAAGGGACCATCAACAGATAGTCTAGAAAGTGATGCATTAGTGGAAAGAAATGTAAATTATAACATTTATGACTAAAGACCATACTTATTTTTAGTGGAGTGGTTTAGGGGCCACACTTGGCGGTGCACCAAGGCTAGCCCTCCTCAGGGCTTGGGGATCACTTCTGGCATGCTTGCTGGGGCTGTGCGTGGCCAGGATCAAACCTGGGGCCTCTGGCATGCAAAACCTGAACAACATTCCTTTGACCTTTGTCCAGATGTGCTGATGGTTGTAACCGGGCTTTGTTTTGAACTCCTTGTTTGAAGTGATTTGACTGTGGTTTGTTGACTTCCTTACCTTCTTCTTACATTCTACTTTGGGGGTGCATCCAGCGGTGCCCGGTGCATCCAGCGGTGCCCGGTGCTGTGGGCTTGGGGGACCGTATATAGTGAAATGTGGGTCAGCCATGTTCAGGGCAAGCGCCTGCCTGCTCTGCTGTTGCTCCCAGCCCACGTCTTGACGTCTCCTATCTGTTCTAGGTATTTTACTTTCCGCTTGCCTGCCTGCTGCCAGCCAGGCAGCAGGGCCAAGTGGGACTGGGCTGTCCTGCCACAGTGGGGACCTTTCCTCAAAGCTGGAGAGGCCAAAGCAGGCCTGACATTTTCTCTTCACATTCAGGGAACCAGTGTAAATTATCCAGCCTTCTGTGAATAATCTGAAAAATCTTCCCTAAATATGCTTACTGTAAGTTACTAATTTGCTAGATTACTATTTAGTTACACAGTTTCCTTATTTACAGGCATGAAAACAAGAAACTGCCTACCAATTTCAAGTCTAAAGGTAAGAGAGACTGGTAATGATATTTTCATTTTGCATTTTAATTATTTGCATATTTCTTTTTGGTTTGGAGACTGCAGACGGTGCTCAGGGAACTCTGTGCAGGGGTGGGAGTGAGGGGTTGGAAGGCAGCGAGCTACATGCACATGGCTAAGGCCTCCCTGCTGTGTCCTCTCCTCACTCCTGTTCATTTTGTGTTCTAACCGAAAGAATTTAACTGAAAGACTGTAGTGGCGTGTTTCTATCTTGGCTACCCCGGGAGGCTGTGAGGCTCAGCTGTACTTATGGCTGCCCTTCCATGTCCTGGGCTCTGGCCTCTGAGAGCACCAAAGGGGGTATGGCTCCCTTCTTTAGGCCACGCGCCCCAGCCCCCAGTGGCCAGCACAGAGTTGAATGTGCAGGTAGGAGTTTGCAGGGTTGAAGGCCCACGTCCACTGGCAGTGCTGCTGTCTGCTCCTGAAATGTTCCCGTCCCCCTGCTTGCCATGTCCCCTGACACGGCAGAGGTTGTGCATGGGATTCAAACCGACTTTCTCACATCCAACCTTTGTCTTGCTCCTGATCATCTCCCACATGACTTCCAGCATCTAAAAACTCCATTATCTAACCTCACATGTCGGATGTTTCTGTAGAGTAGAGCTGGCAAGACAAGCTCCCTTGCATGTGGCCAACCCAGGTTCAGTCCCCAACACCACACTTTGTGCCCCCAAGCCCTGCCAGGAGTGACCCCTGAGCACAGAGCCAGGAGTAAGCCCTGATCATGGCTAGGCAGGGACCAAAAACTAAAAAATAATAATAATAAAATTAATTTCAAAGGCTGATAATAAAATGGTAAAGAAATCGCTACTGTCACTACCCTCTCTTCTCACGGACTAATCCCGAGCAGCTTATTCCAGACCCCCCCACATCTAGGCCTCTGCGCCTGTGCCCAGGCTGCTCCTCTGCACGGCCCTTTCCTTCTTTCTGCCTGGCAGGTCTGGAGACCCTCCAGTGCCTGCACATAGGGAGGGTCTCGCTCTCCTTCATGCTCCTGTGTGGCTCAGCCCTTCTGAGCTGAGGCCCCTTCCCTCCTGCTGCCTTCCACCTCATTCCCAGTGGGTTGCAGTCGAGGGTATGGGTTTAAGCTAGCCTGAGGGAGCCCTGGCTGACCCCCCCCACTGATCCGGAGGTGCTGGCGGGTTAAATCACCTCTCTCAGTCTCGCTCTAGTCAGCGGTCCAGGAGGATGGCACTTGCCATGTTGGCATGAAAACCAGTTGCATGCCACCTCTGGTTTGATTCCCAGTACTGTATTTGGTGCCTTAAGCAAACTCCAGGGGCCACTCCTGACTACAGTTCCAGTGGAGGTCCCTGAGCATGGCCATATATGGCCCAACTTCTCCAGGTAAGGGAGATCCCTCCCCCGGCCACCCAAATACTTGGCTTTACTAGGTTAGTGCAAAAATTGAATGGAACCATGCCAAAGTCATCCCAGAGCTGGCAGACTGCACCATGTAGCGATGGGCAGTCATGAAGAAGGTCAGTCCCCTACGCGTGCTGGAGACCCTCAGCGTACCCCCCCCCCCCATGGACTCAGGCTAGCTCAGTGGCAGCCTGTCACATGAGACGAGGATGTACTGCCTGAGAGCAGCTGTCAGCGACCTAGGTAGGAGTTCAGACTAATATAAGGGCTGGAGCAATAGCACAGCGGGTAGGGCGTTTCCCTTGCATGCTTGCGACCCGGGTTCGATTCCCAGCATCCCATAGGGTCCCCCCAGCACCGTCAGGAGTGATTCCTGAGTGCAAAGCCAGGAGTAACCCCTGAGCATTGCCGGATGAGACCCAAAAAGAAAAAAAGAAAAAAGACTAACATACACCGGACGTAGAGTCACAAGGTAAAGGCCCCCTTCCTCCGCCTTACGGGGCAAGTGAGAAGAGCTGCGCTGTCTGCTGCTGCCCCCTCATTAGACCGCCTCTGCTGGCTTCCTCTCCTGCCCGTGCCACCCTCCCACCCATCCCCCCTACCGCCGTCCCCAGAGGCCTTCACTCGTGCCAGCCTCACTCGTTCCCTCTGCTCTCTGCCAGGAGCAGCACAGGCAGGCCAAGGCGGCCTCCCTCCAACCCCCTCACCGCTGCCTTCATCCTGCCCCACATCCCGTCCTGTAGCAGGGTAGCGGGGTCGGAGAGAGCAGAGCCACAAGGGAACCTCCGAGCAGGACCGTCCCCAGCAGCGCCAGGCACACCGGGGTCCGGGTCCGTGCGGAAGCGCCTGCACTGCAAGGGCCGTTCAGCACCCGCCACCTGCTGTCTCTGGCAGACTGTTCAACAGGCTGGTGCTCCAGCCAACTGGTTACACTGATTGTACTGAACTAATCAGAATAAAACGATGCTAAATAATCATCTGGTTTTCTCTTCCAGCCTTCTGGAGCGAGTCTGATGACAGTAACTCAGAGATTGAAGCAGCTTTACGTCCGAGGAACCATAACACATCTGATGATTTTGATGATTTTTATGACTAATCAGATGTAACATCATTGGAATTAAAAGTCTTTAAACAAACTGATAGCTTCTGTGCATATGTGTTATCCAAAACAAACGTGTCTTTTTAACTTTGTAAAATTTTTTTAATGGGGAAATCTGAATCACATTATTATTCAACTGAGATTTCCAACGGGAGGACAGGGCTACAGTGCTAAATATGAACTAGCATGTTCATTTTAAGTGTTATTAAATGCAAAATGATTAATGTAGTGCCCATCAAAATTCAAGTTTCTTTCTCGTCAAAGTTCACAAGCTGATTCTAAAATTTATATGTAAATTCAGAGGATTCAGGACAGCCAAAACGTCTTGAAAAATAAAAGCAAATTAGAGTGCTCACAATAGCTGCAATAATTAAGAAAATTGTATTGACACAGAAAGGAGCAAAAAACAGCAATATGGACTGGAGATGAAGGAGACTCCACAGGGCATGGGTGCAGCAACACTGGTGGCTGAGTGTGCTGGGGGAGGAGGGACAGGGAAGGTGAAAATTGTAGAAGAAAGTGGAAGACATGGTGTTTCTCACTCACAGACAATATGTTTCTACAAAGAAAATCAAGAGACTAAAAGCAAGTTGTTCCAACAAGTGAGAGTCCAGCAAAGTTGGTGAATGTAAGAACAATTTCTTCTGGCAAACCCATTTGGTTATTTATTTATTTATTTGTATTAAGCTACCATTTTCAGCAAAAAAAAAGTAAAAAATATTTTAAATTATGAGATTATTAAAACAACGAAGTATTATGTATTTTTGTCACTATCATTACTGTTGGGGTCCTTACCCACTGGTATCAGGAGCCTGGGACCACAGCCTGCCATGGCCATGGGGCTCTCCAGTGCCAGGGAATGAGATCGGGGCCTCACGGGTGAGAGGCATGTTCTCTAACACCCGCTATCCCCTGGGCCCAAAACAAAATTTCAGTCAGGAAGGAGTGGAGGGTGGAGGGGGAAGAAGCATTTATCTTGCGTGCAGCTGACCCAGTTAGATCCCCAGCATTGCATAGGACCCCACAAGCACTCCTGAGCACTGCAAGGTATGGCCCGAACCACTCCTCCACTCAGAAAAGAATTTTAAACATGAGAACTACCCATTTTTAGTTGGGAAGACTTTATTTTTGTTTTATTGGGGGGGGGGGGGTTGGGCAATGCCTGGCAGTGCTCAGGGGTTACTCCTGGCAGTTCTAAAGTCCTGTAGATCCCAGAGTTTCTAGAGCGAGTGGCCACATATCGGCGTCATGATACTTCCAAATTTCACAATACTGACATCCTAGTAAGAGGATACCAAATTCAATGGGAAAGTGACGTTAAAGTCAACGAGGCCCAATTAACAAAAATAATAACACAGAAGGCTCAACTAACAAGCAGCTTAGTAAACCTTCATACAGGACTTAATGACCCCATTCTAACATAGAACAATTCACAAATTTTCTTTTACTGTAGTATTTTTTTTAGAATTACTGTAGCCATTTAGTTATAACAAGCAATATAAAATAGATTATTTTGCACCTGCTAAGGGGGCAGGTATGGGGAGAGGGGCGAGGAAAATGGGTACATGGTGAAGGGACGGTCACTGCTGGTAGATGTGATGTTGGAACATGGACTGCTCATCACAACTGTATTATGAACAACTTGGTAAACCACAGTGTTTTTAAAAGGTGTTTTTAAATACTTCACTGCACTGTAGCACTGTCCTCCCGTTGTTCTCTCCATTGTGAAAGTTGTTACTGTGTTTGGCATATCGAATACATCATGGGTAGCTTCCCAGGCTTTGCCGTGCAGGCGAGATAGTACATTTAAAATAAAATAAATTAAAAATAAAACTCAGAAATCTATCTGATTTGTATTTCAAAAATTAAATCCATTCATTTCTTGTTAAATTTCTAATGTGGCTATTAGAAAATTCAAAATTAAAATATGACTACATTTGTAGTTATGGCTTTATTTGGGGGTTTATTTTGTTGGGGACGAGCACCACACCTGGCTCTGCTCAGGGATTGGGACTAGAAACCTGGAAAGGGCATCAGCTACACCGTTAATCAAGTGGCAGAGCCCATGTCAGCTCACCTGGGAAGTTAGGGCTCAGTGCCAATGCTGGCATCAACCCCTCCTGATGAGGAATAAGGAAAACCAATCCAAAGTGGTTCTTTTGGCCCTCACTGTGGCTTTGGGGGGAAGATGGGTTACCTCAGTCCTGACAGTAGCTGGCTCAGCTGTGAGAGAGTTAGTACTGCCTGTGGTCTTGCATCCCATCAAGAGTCTGACAGGAGCATTGTGGATAACTCCCAGGTAAGCAAACCTTGCCTGGGCAGCAGAGCTGCTGTGTCATGGCCTTCCAAGGGATCAGGAGCTCTTCGGTAGAAGGGCTGGGAAAGCAGTGGGAACATCTTCCAGACTGACCGGAGGGCCTACCATGGCCTCTAGAGGTCAGCACAGGGGCCTGACTGAAGGGGCAGCTACACAATGGGTGACTGTATCATTCCTGCATGACAGCTGAGAGGCCAGAGAGTACAGCAGGTAAGGCGCTGGCCTTCCACAGGGCCAACCTGGGTCAGACCCCCAGCATCCCACATGGTCCCCCAAGCACCACAAGGAATAATTCCTGAGTCCAGAGCCAGGAATAAGCCCTGAGCATCACTGGGTGTGGCCCCCAAAAACAAATCAGTATGACAACTAAAGATGTCCAGAGGATCCCAGAACTGGTATGTGTGTGTAAGATAAATGCGAAGAGCTGAAGGAAGACATGCTGGAGACACTAGCTCCAAGTCAACACAACGGGCTGGTGTGGGACTCCAGCTTGGAAGGGTGAGCTGTCTCTAGTCAGGGACAGAGGGCAAAGCTGGGCCCCCTGGCATCTGGAGAAAGAGTAAGTTCATGGAGCTTCACTGTGACACTGTCGGCCAGTACCCAGGTCCCAGGGACTCAGGGAAGACTGATGCGCAGACCCACAGGGCCTCCCCACTTTAGTCCCCAATGATCTCCAGTCCTGCACACTATGTCAGGCTGCCCTGCAGAGGACACTGACTGTTCCCTGCTCCACATAGCATAGGACAGCCTGGCCAGGACAGAGGGCAGCTAGGAAAACACTCAGGATTTTACCAGAATTCAGTGTATCCTGAAAGCAGTTTTAGATATGGAGTTGTGCCAGGAGCGGGGGAGAGGAGAGGGGGGAAGCCAAACAACTCTAAATCCTCACAGCTTTTTATCCAATTCTCGAGCTTTCATCCACTTTCATATTCCTGTCACTGGCAGGGCTGTCACAGGCAGAGTGCTTTGGTGACGATCAGATTTTGATTTATCAAACTGGAAAAAACACATTAAAGAAGATTGCAATAATTCCAGCCCCAAATCCAAGCAGATAAGGATTAGATTACTCAAGAACTTAGCCTGGGTGACATAAACTGCACTTATGCCACGGAAAGATACGTTAGCATTCAGCAGCCAAGATTTCAAGTCTAACTGCTTTGGGTAGTGGTGTTATATATTTATTTCACAGTCATCTGGGAATCTCTGGCTCCTTCACATGCTCCATTTAATGCTTCTTGAACGGCAAGGTTTTGTTAGGTGCCCCCTGTGCTGATATTTTTCCATTTCCTCAGGATGGTTAGGCCATTGACACCAAGACTAATATTTGATGACAGATGGCTCTATGCGCTTCTGGTAAGGCCATATCTCACTTTTGGAATGCAAGTGATAACCGAGTTCCTCTAGAGCCTTATTTATTATATTATTATTTTGCACAAACTCATTAGATGTAAAACATTCTGCCAGTCAACTTGATTCTGTGCTTGCCCAGCTGTCATGCTGGCAGCTCAGAGATGGCGACAGATGATGCTGATGGATGAGCTCACTGCCACCTCCTGCCTCCCAAATTTTAAGCGGGATGATGCTCAACCACTGGAACATGCCCGGGAATGAGCTGGAATGCCACTCGTCAGCATCCCGCAGTTGACTGATACTGTGGTAATAGTGAAATGTGAAATGGCCTCTGTAGAATTCCATAGGCCAGCACTTGCGAGCACACTTAGAGCAATGATGAAATCACCCCCCGCCTCCTGCCCACAGAACACTGTCAGTTCTGCATCCTGGTCCCAATTCTTGCTGAAAATAGTTCTCCCTCTCTTTTACGTGATGCCTGCATCTAAACTTAAACCTCAAATATTCCTCAAAGACATTTTTCAGTAATCTAAGAATAATATACTTGCTTACTTATTTTCCAAGAGGAGTGTTTGTTCTTGAGTACTAAGGATATTCCTGGCCGAATATATGCCAGACCAAATAGAGAGAGGTATTAATTTGGCCTGCTTCCTACCCTCAGGCCTTCTCATTGGAATAAGCTGATCAACTTACAAATAAAATTGTCCAAGGCGATGTCTTATTTAGTGTGGTAGAGCTCAGAACACAGTGGCTCTGAGAATATGTAAGCATTTTTCTTCCCTTTTTTTCCCCCCAGAATTTTCTTCACTTTTTAAAAATGTTTTTTGTTTTGCGGTATCAAGAACTGAACCCAGGGCCCCACACATGCAAGGCAAATGATCTACTGCTGACTATACCTCTAGCCTGAGAATATGGAGTTTTATGCTTATAATTAATAGAAATTTATAATTGCTTATAATAATTGTAATTTAGCATCTGCCTCTGCTTTTACACATTCAAAAATCCAGGGTTTTTTTTTTTTATCAGAAAGTTAGCACCACCAGGAGTAATCACTGAACAGAGCCATGAATAAACAAGCACAACTGGGTGTGGCCCCCAAACAAAACAAAAACAAAAAATAGAAATTCAGGTTTAGACCAGGAAGACAGCTCAGAGGGCTGAATTACGTCTTCTGCATATGGAAAGGGGAGGTTTTATCTCCAGTGCTATGTGGTCCCCCAAGCACCACCAAAAAAAAACCTGCATGAGTGCAGTTTATGTCACCCAGGCTTAAGTTCTTTGTCCCTCTCCAAAAAAAGAAAGAAAAGAAAAGGAAGAAGCAGAAAAAGAAATCAAGTTTCCTTTTATTTTGTTCTTCTTCCAAACCTAGGTTATCACCTCAGTCTAAGCAACAGTGCTAAGTTGAAGACACTAAAGAAATAAGTCAATGGAAGCTCCAAATGAAAGGGCAGCCTTAGGATGTGACAGCCATTTTTCACATTACAACAGTGAATACTTAGTTACTTGGTTATGCCAGCAATAAAGTAGATTGAAAAATAATCTCCAGCTAGGAGATTACTCCAGTTCCTTGGAAGAAGAAAAAGTGGGTTTTGGTGGAAAACTGTCAGCTTTGGGGCCCTGAAAGGGAGCATGTGCAAAGCCCTAAGTTCAGTCCCTGGAACTATACGGCTCACAAGAACTGCTGGGCATAGCTTCTATTTTTTAAAATGGTAGATTTCTCAGTGATGCTCTCTACTAAGTATTGGTAGAGAATGTCCCTGAAAAGACTGAAGAATGCAATGGTTGTAGGGTCACACAAAAATCCTAGAATTGAGTACATATTGACATATAGTAAGTATGCCATAAATATTGACTACCAATACTATTATTGTATTCCATGGAAATTCACTTAGAATATTGAAAAGGGGCCAGAGAGATAGTACAGTGGGTAGGGTGCTAGCCCCCCATGCAGTTAACCTACCCAGCACTCTATATGGTTCTCCAAGTCCCACCAGGAGTGATCCCTGAGCACTGAGCCGGAGTTAGCCCTGAGCACCACTAGGTGTAACCTCCCCAAGGGGGAAAAACAGATTGAACAGACTACCTAAGTATGTGTTCCATCAAACTTTGATATGGAGTTGGCCTTACAGCTAAACTTACAGGACCAATAAGGCATTCAGCAAGACAGCTATAGGCTCGTCATTGTGTGCATGCACATGCCAAAAGAAATAGGTAACCAAGTAATCAGTCTTTTCCATGAGCAATGGGAATATTCCTATAGCACAGAGCTTGAGACTCAGGTTACTGAGTCTTACATCTAACCTGACAGTGACACTAAACCTCAGAAAATCCTTCTGGAAGGATATGAAGGAAGAAAATCTATCAACATTCAGCATGAGAATTGGCAGGAAAAAAATAGTACTTTGGGCCAATGGAAAACTCAAGGACGAGGATCCAGAGGAAGACCCTGGGAGGGAGAGGGGGATGGGAGGAGAAACACCAGGCTCCATCTCTTTCCTCAGACTCTGCACTGGCAGGGTATGGCTAAGGTAACTATTTTCTAATTCTGAAGTTTATTCCAGGACTTTCAGCTTTCAGGAGAAGACTGACATGGTGCTCTGCTTGCCAGTTGCTGCTTCTGATCTTAAAGACGTTTGAGTCTGAGGCAGATGGACACTGTGGCATCAATTCTCACAGTACTGTAGCCCCTTCACCACCTGCTGAAGCATTTTTGGGGGGAAATTAAGAAACCAGCACCCTTTACTTTTCTTTTTCACTCCCCTTCGTTTTCCTCATTTCCCCCTTTTGAGAGTCAAACATATAAAGTGTAGGTCTTTCAAAAGAAAGCACATTCTGGGGGCGGGGGGGGGGAGGAATGTTTTAAAGTCACCATGCAATTCTAGGGAAAGGTTTAATAAGAACTGGAGGACCCGAGAGACAGCTCAGAGGGCTGAGTGTGCAGGGGCCGGGGTTCATCTGCAGTCTTCTGGGAGTGGGCAGTGGGAGGCCTCCCCGACAAGCTTCAGAAACCCCAGCCACCACACCCACATCCCACAACCCCCGCCATGGAAACTCATGGTCCAGTTACAAATCCCGAAGTTTCCAACATCCCAGTAGGAGCACACCCAGTTAGTTAGATGGAAAAGTAGCACAGAAGCCAATTAAGGCCTCCCAAACAAAAACCAGCAAGACAGAAGGTTCAACCAGCAATGAACAGCTTAGTAAACCCTCAGATAAGGACTTAATGACTTATGTGAGATATAACAATTTTTACAAATTTTCTTTTACTGAAGTATTCTTTTTATAATTCCATTAGTCATTTAGTTGTAACAAGCATTATAAAATAAATTATTTTGTGCCTGCTAAGGGACCAGGCTTAGCTCGAGGCCAGGTTGAGAAAATGGGGTTAATGGTGAAGAGAAAGTCGCACTGGTGTTGGGATTGGTGGTGGAAAATTGAATGCCTGTAACAAATGTATCATGAGCAATTTTGTAAATCACAGTGTTTGAGTAAAGCAGAAAATAATTTTTAAAATTTAAAATTAATAAAAAGAAGAAGGCCTGTGTTCAATCCCAGAACTGCATCCCCAAACACAATTAAGAACAACCCCTGATCACTCCTGATCACTGAGATAATCAGTGCCCTTGAGTACTGCTGGTGTGGTCCCAAAAAAACACACACACACACAAAAGACTAAAGAAGACTTCAAGTTTATGAATCTGACTGATTCCAACAAAAAACACAGTGTACAACAAAAAAAATTAGCAAACCTCAGGGCTGGAGAGAGAGTATAGTGGGTCAGCTGGCCCAGATTCAATCCCCAGCATCCCATATGTTCCCCCCACCCAACACTATCAGAGCTAATGCCTGAATGCAGAGCCAGGAGTGACCACCAGGCATTGCTGCATGTGACCCCCAAATAAAAATAAAATGATCAAAACTTGATTTAAAGGGGGAAAAGGCAGGCATATAGAGAAATGTCATCCATTCAGATAAAAAAAAAACTATTGCTAAGAAAGAACAGATGGAAAATTGATGGGAAAAAAAAATAAAGACTGCGTCTCCTTCTGCACTTTTAAGGAAATCAACTGCCATTTAGAAGATGTGCTGCTGTGAGGATGCCACTCTACTATGAGGAAGCCAGGACCCGCACAGGGAACGGCTTCGGGAGAAGCAAGGGACCTAGGCAACCGGCAGCTACTCCAGCCAGCAGCTTCCTGCCCACCTCTCAGTCCTGCGACTTGAAGCAGAGATGAACTATCCGTTCAAAGTGCACGTAGGGAGCAAATAAGAAATAGATATTTTGAGTCTTATATGTTTTGGGCAATAGATATTAAAAACAGTAAGTTTTCTACCATCAAGGGTCTTGCTTCAGCCAGTCCTATTTTTCTAAAATCTTTACTCTCCTCTCTGATCTCCTTTTTCTGTGACTTAGATCGTCCAATC
>JAOXYA010019346.1:0-13558 GCA_028565675.1 Sorex palustris | reverse complement strand
GAATTTGGAGGATCTGGGTAGAGGATGCTCGGCCCAAATCCGAGTAGGCTTGGAGATCTCGGCCCCGGAACCCGCTTCACCGACGAGTACCAGCTCTACGAGGACATTGGCAAGTAAGCGCTCGCCGCCGCACTGCGGCCGCCGCCGCCGCCGCCGCCGCAGCAGGTGGCGCATCCCGCGCCCCCTCCCCCGCCCGAGCCTTCTGGAAGGCGGGCAGGGGCCGCGGCCCGGCCGAACCGGGGCGGGGGGCTCACGGGGAACAGGTGTCCGCGCCCCCTCCCCGGCTGCTCCGCGTCCGCGCGCGCGCGCGCGCCTGTGCCCGCCGCATCCCGACCGCGGCTCCGCGCCTGCCTCGGACCCCAGGCCCGTCCGCCCGGCCGGTCCGGAGCCGGCCACCCCCGCCTCTGCACCTCTTTCCTCCAGCCCGCCCCCGTTCCCCGGTGCGCGCCGGGCCGCGTGTCCCGCACCCGGGCCCGCGCCCCCTCCTCCCGCACAGACCCGGAGAGGCCGTGTGGGGGCAGCGCCTGCCGATCGCCGAGAACTGCGGGGGCCGGCGGGGCGGAGTGTGGGGGCGTGCAGATTTCCCAGCTCCCCCTGCGCAGGCCGGAGGATTGGGGTCAGGCCTGGGGGTTGGGGCGAGGGGGAGCCGCGGGCCCCGGGGGAGAAGCGAGGCCGGGTCCCAGGGAAACAGCAGTCCCCTCCGCAGGGCCGGGCAAGACCAGGGAGCAGAGCGAAGGGGCAGGCGCTGGGGTGGACCTGGGGGCCTGGGGAGGGGGAGCTGGACCTGCCGAGGTGGGCCGCAGGGTCTGGGGTCCTCGGAGGGGAAGGCGGCTGGGGGTGGGGGGCTGGCAGCGGGGAGTTAGCGCGCCCTGTGCCTGCCGGTGCCTCCCGGAGAGCGGCCCCCTCCCTGCCTCTGCTCAGCCTGCACTTGGCTGCTCCGAGCTCCTGCTTGCACGGTGGGGACCCTGGGCCCTGGGCAGTGGCCAGGTCTGTCCTCACCGGGCCTGGGGGCCAGGCTGCAGCTGCGGCGTGCAGAAGAGAGGTCTCCAAGGTTGCCTTATGGGGGCCTGCGAGGGAGTGGTAGACCGCCCCCCCCCCCCAGAAGACCAGGCTCCTCCCTGGGTACCCAGGAACCCAAGTGGCTGCTGGCCGACAGGTACCCGGAGGAGGAGCTCGCTTCTGCCAGCAAGGCATCCCTGTGTGGGCACTGTAGGAACAGAGACGCCGCGTCCGGAGCAGGCTGGGCAGGTGTCCGGGAGTATAGGGGTCCTGCTGCGCGCCTGGCCGGGACAGTCCTCCGAGCTCTGGCTTGTTGTTGACGGTGCCGCCCTGGCCTGCCGGGTTTGCTCCTCAGCCCCATGTGGACTGTCCAAGTTTATTTAAAGCTGCAGGCCCTGGCGCGGGTCAGGCGACACAGCTCTGTGCCCAGGAAGGCCGGGCCCAGGGCCACAGCTGCCCTGGTTCCGTGGCTCCTGTCCTCCCGAGGTTCGCCTGCCCCCTTCTCTCCCACCGCCCCCTCGCTTTCCCTGGGGCCTGCGCTGTGCCCGAGGGGCAGGAGAGGCTGTTTCCTGCCCTCACTGTGCCAGCGGGAGCTTCTGGCCTCCAGCTTGGTAGGCTGAGTCTTGGGGTCCAGAGCCTTCTGAAGCTGGGGGTTCGCGGGGCCGTGAATGCACTTACCAGCCAGCCCTGCGCTGGGAAGATGTTAAAAACAGTGAAAAGTGTCAGCGCCAGAATGAGCGCACCGCCCTCCCCCGAACTGGGAGCTGCTTCTCTCCTGCCCCTTGGGTGAAGGAAGATCTTTGTGTTAACCCCCAGAAGCCCTACAGGTAAATGTTAAGTAGTTGCGCTGCAGCTCTGTCCTGCGCTGCAGTTCATCCTTCAAGCAGGAGTGTCCTCCGCTGTGTCTGGGCAGTCGGTCTTTGAGCTTGGGCTTCGCTCCGTGCGGAGTCCCTGGAATCTGGGCCTGGGGGCTGGATGTGGGCGTTTTTTCCTCAGTGCTGGGCTGGATTCCTCCAAGATTTGCAGCCCCCAAGCCTGCTGTGAGAGGGTCTCGCCCTAGGCTCTCATCTGCCTGTGCGCCTGCCCTCCGCGGGCTGTGCCTGTTTGGCAGCTGGCTGGGAAGCCAGAGGCCTTGCCTTTGCGTCTGGAACTGTGGGGATGGCTCTGAGGACAGTGGCTCACTGGCTTTTCAGGAGCATGGAGGCTCATGGCTCTGACGTGACAAACTCCGGGGTCCACGTCGCTTTGGACTCTGGATTTGGATGTGCCTGCCCGCACCCCATTTTGTCGACAGTCACAGGTTGGCAGCTTTCCTGACCTCGGGTTCAGGTCCGCACTGGTGCCCAGAGCCTCCATGGAGACACAGTTGACCTTGGCGTGTCCTTGGGCCCCTCCAGGAGTGGCCTTGGTGGAGAGCAGTGCTGCCCGCTCGCTGGAGACTTCTCTGGGCCCTGTGGTGTGTTCTGGATTTGCCCCCCCCCCCCAAAAAACACACACGCGCAGGCGCCGTGTTGGAGTTCAGGGGGAATCTGGAGCATCGGGGCAGTTGGCTGCGGTGTTGCCTGAGGTGGCATGTGGGTGGCCCAGGCAGAGGGGACGGGCTGAGGGTGGTTTTGCTGGCAGCTACCTCAGCTGCTATTTGTGAATGCCATTCCCTGTCCATGCCCTGGGCCCGGACCCCCTACCCACCCTCTCTCCAGTGCTGGCATCTTCTGACACACTGACGGACCACCTCCCTCCCCCCCAATCCGGGTCAGCCTCTGCCTCTCGTGCGTCCACTCCAGCTGGAGGGAAGGTTGAGGGTGACCCAGCCTGGAGCGTGTTTCGGGGAGAAGCTGCAGCCTCGGGTGAAGGTGATGCTGGTTTAGTTACTATTGAATGGTATTTTTATACCATAACCTACTTTGCCGAGAGCTAAGAATATATCTCGCACTTGCTACCTGCGCTCTTGCTCTCTGGTAACAGTTGCCAGCCCCCAGCGGTGCTGCTTCTGACATAAACGGGGCTGGGAGGCTGAGTCCGGAGCAGGCCCGTCCCCGGCCACGGCCACCCTCGCCGGCTCCGCTTCCAGGCGGCTTCACTCTGGGCTCTGCTGTTGGCGCCTTTCAGAACTGCCCCAGCCTCCCTCCAGCCCTGCTGCTCACTTAGGGGACTCCGTGGAGGGAGGGAGATGCCCCTGCCCGGTCACGTGGGGTTTGCGCTGACCTCAGCCTTCGGGACGTCCCTTGTCCCTAGCAGCAAACTGCATGGCACCAGCACTGCCGCACCCCTTCTTTTTTTTTGTAAGAACATGGTTTCCTTGTACGGACTCTCCATGACAACAGCTCTGCCCCTGTTGGGGACCAGCTCAGATTGAGATTTTCTTTCATTCATTAACCCCATTGCCAGAACCACATAGTCTTGTAAAGAAAAAGGTCTGCACTCAGATGTTTGATGAATGTGACCCGGACAGTCGCTTTCCCTCCCCTCCGTGTCCCCGTCAGGGTGGCAGAGGAAACAAGAGAGCCCTGGACATGCTTGAAACTGGGGTTTTCGGAGGACAAGATTGTTGAGGATGAACCCAGGCCTTTTCTTGTTTTGTTTTTTTTTTTCCTTGATGGGGCCCAGCGAGTGCTGCTTATAACCTAAGGAGTGTAGGAACATGCCTTTGAAATTTGGGAATGAATAACAATGTATTCCTCTCCCCTCCCTCCTCCCTCCCATCCCCACAGTTTTGGTTTCTGCTTTTTCGGGCCACACTCAGTGGGGCTCGGAGCTTATTCCTGGGATCACTCCCAGCGGGCTCAGGGGATCCTGTATGGTGCTGGGGATCGAACCAGGGTTGGTCACGTGCGAGGCAGGTGCCTTCCCCCACTGTTCTGTCTCTGGCCCCTCCCTTTTTAAATTTGGGTCTCTCCCAAGAGCATAGGACAGAGAGTGCAATGTTGATTTTTTTCTTCATTCTAAAGGAAAAAATGCAGCAATGATAGTTCCTCTAGAGGGTCCACCCTAAGCCCCTGGCATGGTGCCATGTGGTGAGGACAGGGCTGGGGTCTGGGCCTGGAACATCGCCCCTTCTCCCCCCCTCCACCCCAAGCCTCCCTCTGGGGTCAAGGCGAGGGATGTGCCTTTGGGGAGGTTTCAAATCTATTTTGAAAAATTTAAATCCCACCTCTTTCTCCCACAAAATGGAATAATTTGATTATTTTAAGTAGTTTGTCATAGCTGCATGTCACTGTGTTAGCGCAGAATCATAAAAATGCATTATGTGTCAACTCCGTCTTTCCGGATGATCATATTGGCAGCTCACACAGACATCCATGTCTCACTTCTGCAGGATGCGATGTGTCTCCAACGACACGTCTCTGTGTGTTAGAGATGGGTGCTCTGCTGTGTGTGGGGGTGGCCTTGGTCTCCTTGACGAGACGGCTCGCTCAGCTGCTGCCGGACAGAGTTGTCTGTGCAGGGAGAAGAGCCCCTGAATATCTCAGCTGGATATTCTTCACCGGCCCTTGCTGAGTAGGGGAGTGGCCTGGCATCGGCTGAAAATGAAGACCCAGGGACCTTCCAGGGAGAAGTGCCTGTCTCCTGGCCCGGGCCAAGCCCCAGTGTGGCCTTCTGCAGCAAGCTGCTGTGGGCGGCCAGCAGCTCACCTGACACTGCATCCAGAGTCCTGCGTGCAGCTCACGTCCAGCCCAGCAGCGCCCCAGATGGACGGGGCCCCATGGTCTGTGGTCTGTGCCGCCTTCACATGCACCCCATGAGCAGTGGTGGAGAGGGGCGTGCTGGCGGGCCGGAGCCTGGTCTGTGTCATTGTGCCTGTGCGTGTCCATTGCATGCACAGAGGGGCCACGAATAGACAAGTCTCTACACTTAGCGCATGTGTGTCACATGTCTCGCAGGTCTGTGTTCTTAGCCGTGCATGATGTGCTCGTCTGTGTCCTGACACCTGAGTGAGTGTGGCCAGGTCCACGTTTCCGTAAGCTGGGCCTCATGCCTGACGGCCTCAGCACCTCGGGAGGGGGGACCTCCGGTGGGCGCGGTCAGATGCCTGTGCCTGCTGGAGTGGAGCCACGGCTCGTGTCCCTTAGAAGCCACAGAGCCAGATGCTTATTCCGCCCCACCTCATCTCCGTCTTGCTCTTCAGTCTTTCTCTTTTGTTTTTTTCTTTTTGGGTCACACCTGGCGATGCACAGGGGTTCCTCCTGGCTCTGCACTCCGGAGTTACTCCTGGCAGTGCTCAGGGGACCATGTGGGATGCTGGGAATCGAACCCGGGTCGGCTGCGTGCAAGGCAAAGGCCCTACCCGCTGTGCTATCTCTCCAGCCCCTGTCTTTCTCTTTTGGACTCTCTCTGTCTTGATCGCTGTCTCTCTGTCTCTCTGTTTCTCTGTTTCCATCTCTTTGTCTCATCTCTGTCTCTGTCTCTCTCTGTGTCTCTGTCACTCGGGAGTGGTCCCGCTCCCACACGTCAGCTCTGCTGTCATCAGATCATTCCGCGGTGCCCAAGTCCAGCCTCTGGAGGCGGTTTCTGGATCGGGGTCTCGTTCAGAAGAGCACAGCTGGAGAAGGCCGAGGTTCTCAGCCCTGGCCCCAGACCTGCCGAGTCAGACAGCACAGCCTCTGGGCACTGGGACCCTCCATCTCTCCGTCCAGCTTCTCTGGCGCGGTGCTGGCCCCGAATATGAACCACACATGCTATGAAAAAGTTCCGAGCACTGAAAGATGGGAAAGGAAGCAAGCCCAGGGGCTTTCCTCACAAAGGGGTTTAAGGTGGCACATCCGAAACTTGGCGCTTGTGCTCGGTCGCTCTCAGGACTTGCGCCCTGTGGGATCTTCTGATGACCAAGCGGCGGACAGCACAGGCCGTGGGAACCTACTCAGAGCCCTGCTTCCTCCGCTCCCAGGCCCGCCCATCCTGCAGCCCTACCTGCACCTGTACTGCTTGCTGGTCACTTCCAGGTGCTTGGGAGATAATAATGGTCAAAGGGGAGCACTGATGGGGAGGCTGCTGGACGAGCGGGCACTGGACGGGGCGCGTGTCAGGGAGGGCCAGGGCACTCAGCAGGGCTCTTGGGAGGCAGGCTGCAGTTTCAAACCAAGAACCAGGAGCAGCCTAGAGCCACGGAAGCCAGGCACAGCCGAGGAGACCTCACACCCTGCAGGGAGAACGGGAGAGGGAGATCTCAGGATTCTGAGATGGTGCAGCACCAGCTAGTCAGGTGGCCCAGGAGGAAGGGGTGCATCCTCAGAAGACACAAACTACTGAAATTTACTCAAGATGGAACAGCAAATCAAAATGACCCAGAATGACTGCAGAGGTTAACCAGCGCGTGTGTGGGGGGTGTGGGGGGGTGTGGAATGGGCCAAGGCTGGAACACAGCGTTGTGATGTGAGGAACCTGCTGTTCCCTCCCACACACACAAAAAAAAAAAAACAACAAAACAAAATTAGAGATAAGGAAAAGAAACTAATGAATCAATTTAAAATTAATTTCCCATAAAACCTAGACAGCAACATGGTGAATTTTTGTTTTGGTTTTGGCTGCACCTGGATGTGTTTAGGGGTCACTCCTGGAGGGCTCAGAGGGCCCTATGGGGTGCTAGGGATTAAACCCGGTTGGCGTGTGCAAGGCTAACGCTATACCTGCTGCATGTCATTCTGTCCCCACTCTTTGGGTTTCACTCCTTGCAGTACTCAGGTCTTAGTCTGCTCACAGTGATCACTCCAGGTGGTGCTGGGGATTCTACCTGGACGGCAGTGTGCAAGCAAGTGCCCTACCTGCTGTTCTCTCCACGGGCCGTCCCCTCCACCGGGTTAAATGCTATTAAATATCTAAAGCAGAATCACAACCAGTTCTACACCAACTATTTTTAAAAATAGATGAGGGATTCTTCCCAGCCCATTCTGAAGAGTCAGTAATACCCTAACACCAGCAGCTACAGTCTTCCCAAGGGAGGAGACTCAAGGCCCGATTCCATCCCTGCTGCCACATGCACGGAGTCCCGTGCCCAGGGACGTGGCCTTGGCATCACTGGGCCCCAGTGTCCCGCCCCCCCGCCGTGGCCTGGCCTGACCACCCTCTCCCCCACCCCCATGGCCTGGCCCGAGTATCAGAGTTCTGCTTGGGAGGCTGCCCCCCAATGAAAGGGAGAACTAAAGATCAGTCTCACACATGAGTACCAGTCTAATACATCTGGAAAGATAAAGTCATGAGCAAGAATGATTTACCCTAGGTCTAAAAAGGGGGGGGGGTTCGATCTACAGATATGTCTGTGAGAAACAATGCCCAGTGGGGTAAACAACGCATCTGGCTGTCTGATCACATAGACGCAGAAAAGGCACTTTATCAACCCAGCCCTCTCTCCTCAGGCCTTTTGTTTGTTTTTGTTTGGGTACCACACCCAGCGGTGCTCAGGGCTTGATCCTGGTGGAGCTCAGGGGACCTTATGGGGTGCCAAGAATCAAACCTGGGTCAGCCAAGTGCAAGGCAGATGCCCGCCCCACTGTGCTCTCTCTCTCTCCAGTCCCATCTCTTTGTATGAACACATTCAACAAACTAGGGATAAAAGGCCACTTCCTCCGTTTGATAAAGGGCTGCTAAGAAAAACCCGGCCACAGAGAGCGTGTTCACCGGGGAGAGACAGGATGCTTCTTCGTAGGTCAGGAGCAAGGCGAGGGGGTCTGCGCTCTCTGCTTACAAGTTACATAAGCTCCCACACAGTGCTCTAGAGTCCTGGGTCAGCAGTGGCCCCCCAGGCAGGGAGGAGTGGCCTGCCCTGCAGGATTTCTGTACGTGTGAAAGCGTGTCCATCTGCGTTCCCTGGACCAGCTTCCATAGCCATAGACATCCCCAGGGGCTGTCCTGTCACCTCAGAGCCTGGTGCTGGGTGCACTCCTGCCCCTCCCAGCCCTGGGCACACACCGCCGTCACCAGCCCTGGTTGCTGTGTCCGGCATGGGACTGACGTGGAAGTGTGGGTATCCCGGGGCGAGACCACGGGGCTCTCCCCTGCCAGCTCAGAACCTTCCCTGGAAATCTCCTTTCCTGCCCCACTGTCTGAGCTGGAGGGGTTGAAAGAGGCCCATGGGGGTCTTCCTCCCGTCTTCCATGGGGACTTGGTGAGGGAGGCTGGTGGTCTGTAGGGTTGGCAGTGATGGGAGGCCCTGACTCCACCCATGCCCTTCCTCCCTGCAGCCCACTCAGCCTCCTGTACCCTTCCTTGGTCCCCGAGCCCTGCCTCTGGACCCAGCTCCTCAGGAGTGAGGCTTGGTGGCAGGGTTGGGAGTGGGTCCTGTTCACAGAGCCTGCCCCCTATGGAGCCGGGGATCCTGGCCAGGGGCCCCACCCCTGCGCTTTGCTCTGGATCTCGGTTGCGGGGCATGTCGGCTGTGAGCAGTGCTTCCCATGATTCTGCCAGGGGACCTGGACGTGTGGACTCTTGTCCGCTGAGGACAGGCTGGGCCTGCATGCAGCAGGTGCCCAGATGGCCATGCCCCGGGAGGACGCGAATGCCACTCCTTCCTTGCCTCGGGCCCGGCCTTTCCCATCTGCTCCATCTGTTCCCAGCCTGTTCCTGGTGCTGGCCAGAGGGTCCCCACCTTGGGCTGGCTGGCCTTGCTGTGGCCTCAGCACCCGGCTGACACACCCCTGCACCGCTCCTTTCTCCTCATTTCCAGAGTCCTTAGGCGTCTTAAAAAGAAACAAAACTGGATTTTAAAGACATTGCGAATACCAGGGTTGTTGTTGTTGTTGTTGTTGTTGCTTCTCAGTGGGTTTTCAGAGACACAGCCATCTTATCCTAGCTCCATTCAAAACCTTACCGCGTCGGAGAGATAGTACAGCAGGTAGGTGCTTGTCTGGCAAATGGTCAATCCAGGTTCAATCCCCTGCATCACATGTGGCTCCCAGAGCACCTGTAGGTAGGAATGATTCTTTTTTTTTTTTTTTTTTGCTTTTTGGGTCACACCCAGCGATGCACAGGGGTTACTTCTGGCTCTGCACTCAGTTACATCTGGTCACTACTCCTGGTGGTGCTCAGGGGACCACAAGGGATGCTGGGAATCGAACCCGGGTCGACCGCGTGCAAGGCAAATGAAATGCCCTACTCGCTGTGCTATCGCTCCAGCCCAAGAATGATTCTTATGTGCAGAATCAGGAATAAGCCCTGAGCACTACGAGGTGTGGCTCGGCAAACACAATTATAGTTTAAATAACAAGTTTACGATCATGTCATCATTTATGGCTCCGACATACAGTTAAATGCACCCCCACCAGTGTTCCCCAGGCCCTCCACCACTGTCCCTTGCTCACCTCCGGGCAGGTCTTCATTCTCCCATGCTTGATGGTCAGTTTTGTAATTCAGGGCTGAGGCGCCCTTGTTCAATCCTGTCTACGCCCTAGTCTCTCTGCTCGGCAGCTGAGAGAGACCATCTGGTCATTTCCTTCCCCTCTGATTCCTTTCTCCTAACAAGATCCACACTGCAGAGAACTACTGCACAACCTTATCTTCTTAAAGCCGCACAGTACCTCCCCATCTGCATGGACCTCAGCTGCTTATCTTTACACCTGCCACAGGGCATTCGTTGCTTTCCTGCCCTGGCTGCTGGCTGATTACAAATTAGGATCTGTGCGTGAAAGTGAAGCTGCATCCCGGGGCACATGGACATGCCCAGGGCAGCCCCCAGTAGCTATCTCTTGAACTTCTCATTTTCGCTGCGGAGACCATCCCCATTAGACAGAAACTCCACAGCACCCCGGTCCCCCCACAGGCTTCTCTGAAGCGCCCCCAGCCTTTCATGCTCTTCAGACATAAAATGTAAGAAGGATGAAATCTAGTGGGTCTGAGCACTTAGCCAGCAGCCCCAGTGCTGTCGTGGGCGCCCCCTGCAGGAAGCAGGTGGGAGTGGACATGGCCAGGGCCCACATTCAGGAAGCCCCCCTGGCTTGGCTGCACCTCGATGGATGACGGTTTGGGTTTCTGCTGCTTTGGTGTCCGTGGGCCGGCCAAGCCACTGCTGGAACATTCCAGAGCCCTGCCTGCAACTGCTCCCTCCTGTGCTCTGGAACTGCACGGCCTCGGCAGTAATTTCAGGCCTGCTGGGACTTTGACTAAGTTCTGGTCCCCACAGGGACTGCCTGGCCTGCCACCGAGGAAGTGGCCAGGCTTTGAAGAGCTGCCTTTGAAGGTCACTCTGCGGGGCACCCAGCACAGACGGGGGAAGAAAGCCCTGCTCTGCACGCGCAGCGGCCTGCTGCGGCTGTGCCGGGCTCCGCCTGCGCTGGCCGTTGAGTCTGAGGAACAGGAACTTGGTAGCACTGTTCATCCTTGGGATAAGGGGGCGGTGGGGCCCAGTGGCCAGCGGGGTGGTGGGAGCTGGGGGAGGACACGTGAGCGCGGGTGACAGCAGAGTCCCCAGGGCAGACGCAGAGCGGGGCAGGTCTGAGCGCAGGTGTTCCCTGAGTCCTCTCTGAGAGCACTTAGAGGAGAGAGGATTCTGGGACTGGTCTGAAGTCACACGGACACTCACAGACTGAGGCATAGACCGTGGGCCCCTTTGCTCACACAGAGAGCTGCCTCTCTGCCCTGGGCACTGCCAGCTTCCCTGAGTGTCGGGTCTGGGTGCAGAGTCTGACCAGGGAGCTCCAGGTCCGTGTTTGGGTGGTGAAGATGTGCTCCCCTCTGAGGCAGCCCCTTGAGATAGCCCGTGGCTGAGGGGTGGCCGTGGTCCCCTATAGAGCCCTTCCGGGTCAGCAGAAAATTGGCACAGGTTCAAGTGAAGAAGGGTTGAGGGATGTGACTGAGCAGAATGTCCCCAGGAAAAGGAACGGGGCATCTGTGAAGCTGTGCATGGGAGCCTTGAGGTCTTGCCTCATCCTCTGCCCCTCAGACCGCTGGCACCCCCAGGATCAGTGCCCAGCGCTCTGTCCCACAGCTCTGGGCACGCCCAACCTCTGGGTGTGGGTGTGGGAGGACTCCGGAAGTGGAGAATTCAGGGGGAGAGGGGGACTCAGGGAGGGGAGGGCTGGGGGGGGTGGGAGGACTCGGGGAGGAGATGGGCTTGGGATGGAATTAGAGAGGACTCTGGTAGGGGGAAGACTCCTGCAGGGGGAGGGGTCCGGGAGAGGGAGCACTTAGAGGGGAGAGGACTCTGGGAGGTGGGGAGGACTCTCAGACCTTTGGAACATCCTCCAGCACCCGAACTGTTGGGGCTGAGCCTACTCTCGCCCTCCTCCCGCTCCTTTTGGCTCCTCCCATGAGCCTGTGGCATCACGCTGCCCTGCTCTGCCTGTTCCTGCTGAGTCTGCTGCAGGCCAGGGTGTGGGCTCAGTGTCTCAGCTGTGTCTGGCAGGCTGGCTCTGTCCTTGCTATGACCTTCACTCAGTGCACACGGGCCACTTCAGTCATTGCGTGGTTTGGAAGGGGGCTGGGCCCAGTCGGGTTGTCAGGAAGATCCCAGAGAAAGCTCTGGAGAGGAGGGGACAGCAGGGACCCGTAGTGGGGTGTCGGGCTGGGGTGCGCTCTTGGAGGGCTTGTTCCTGGGAAAGTGTGTCTCCATGCTGGCTTTAGGGAGACCTGGACCCCGAGTCCCTGGATCTCACCCACTGTCCCATCCACATGGGGAGGGGAATTGTGCTATTGGGTGACAGAAGGGGCACTCCATGTCCCTCCTTGATCCTCCCTCTAGGGGGACAGCTCAGTGCTGACCGCACAGGACACGGTCAGCTGCCTGGCCCCTACTTGGGGTGACAGCATAGCTGAGAGCACCTGTGTGACATCACTGCCCGCACATCCAGAAATGAGGTCGGCCCTTTCAGCAGGCAGCGGCCCGGAGCCCGGCAGCTGCGGCCCACTCCGTGCAGCCCAGAGCCCCTCTCCCTGGTCTGCAGCTGGGCTCGGGCCGCTTCGACCAGATTCCCAAACTCCATTTCATGCCCTGCTGCATGAACGAACATGCATGAATATTCTTTCTCAAGCAGCTTTCTAGTGCTATGAAGGAACCTGGCAAGGGGGTGTTCAGGAGGCGGATCCATGTGGGCAGGGGTTAGGGTGTAGAGAAGTTGGGGTGTATATGAGTTGGGGTGTATAGGAGTTGCTGTGTATAGGATTCATGGTGTATAGTCAGTTTGTATAGGAGTTGGGGTGTTTAGGAGTCAGGATGCATAGAAGTTGGGCTGTATAGGAGTTGGGGTGTGTAGGAGTCGGAGTTTGTAGCATCAGGGTGTGTAGCAGTTGGGGTGTGCAGAATAGGGGTGTATAGTCAGGGTGTATAGAGTCAGGGTATTCAGAGTTGGGGTAGATAGAGCTGGGATTTATAGGAGTTGGGTTGTATAGGAGTCGGGTGTTCAGAGTCGGGGTGTGTAGTCAGGGTGTGCAGAGTCAGGGTGTGCAGGGTCAGGGTATATAGAGTCAGGGTACATAGAGTCGGGCTGTATAGGAGTCAGAGTATAAGGGTATATAAGGCTGTATAGGAGTCAGGGTGTACTATATATAGGAGTTGGGGTTTATAGCATCAGGTTATGTCAGAGTTGGGGTGTGCAAAATAGGGGTGTATAAAGTCAGGGTGTTCAGAGTTGGGGTGTATATACTAGGGTGTGCAGAGTTGGGGTTATGGGAGTTGGGGTATTCAGAGTCAGGGTGTATAGAGTCAGGGTGTTCAGAGTTGGGGTGTATAGGAGTTGGATGTTCAGAGTTGGGGTGTATAGAGTCGGCATGTGCAGAGTTGGGGTGTCTAGGAGTCAGGGTGTCTAGGAGTCGGGTGTCTAGGAATCA
Organism: Sorex palustris; assembly: GCA_028565675.1. NCBI lineage: Eukaryota > Metazoa > Chordata > Mammalia > Eulipotyphla > Soricidae > Sorex > Sorex palustris. Next base: position 808 of record JAOXYA010019346.1, on the reverse strand, counting down.
TGGTGTGAAGGTGTTGAGGTCCTCATCTAGGGGTCCTGCTTTGGCTGCCCACAGTGCTGGGATGTGGGATGACTCTGGTGCTCCTTGGCACCAGCCCCCAGTTTCATAGGGGCCGTGACCTGGAGGCTGTTTGTCTGTTGAAAGGCTGCACCCAGGCCTCCCTTCTTCCTCTGGGCATCAGGGAGCCTGAGGAATTGGCGGGCCACCCACACTGGCCTTCAGAGGGAGTCTACTCCTGCAGTTTCCCTATGGCATGTGCTGTGCTCTTAGTTACCGTTACCTCCCAGCCCAGAGACATTTTTTCTCTTTACTCTCAGTAAACTTTATTTATACTTTACTTTTGGTCCACGCCCAGCAGTACTCAGGGCTTACTCCTGGCTCGGCACTCAGGGATCACTTCTGGTGGGTTTGGGGACCATATGGGATGCTGGAAATCCAACTGGGGTTGGTCGTGTGCAAGGTAAACACCCAACCCGCCCTACTATTGCTCCAGCCCCCCAAATTTATTTTCTGAGAGCTAAATAACTGAGTGGAAGATATGGAGAGTCCCTCAATTCCAGTGACAGCCTGGCCTTCATTGGTGACAGATTGCTCAGTATTCACTCAAGGACATAATTCCCACAGGATCATTCTGGATCACGATCATCCTATTGGTCGTCAATTGCCTCGAGCAGGCACCAGTAACGTCTCCTTCGCCCTAGCCCTGAGATTTTCAAAAGTGCCATATTCAGGGCTCTTTCAGGGTTAGGAGAATGAGACCCATCATTGTTACTGGTATTTGGCATATTGGGTACGCCACGGGGAGTTT
>JAOXYA010019309.1:0-13560 GCA_028565675.1 Sorex palustris | reverse complement strand
TTTGTGGGTGTGTTTCCCACATACCTAACTTTTGGCCGTTTACTTTCTTGGTAAACTTTGCCCCAAGTTTTTGGGGTTTGTCCAAAGGCACAGCAGCAATTTTGGGGTATCTGGAAGTCTGAAGTGCATTAGTATCAGGCTGCTAATGCACTCCCCTCACAGGTACAGATTGACCTGCTGGCGGCACCATACCCCCTTTAATTTGGCAATTTAACAAATTCTAGACATTAATCAACCCTTCACCCTCCTTCCCCTCCTCCGGTAAGACCTCTTACTGACAGCTGCCTGCATTCCAGAAGAGGAGTGTGGTGGGCTTCTGCTCGTTCACCTTCTTCTTGCCTTGTTAATCGCCCTTTTATGTACTCATTGATTTACTTACTTCTTCCTGGGAGCAGGAAGGAGAGATCAGGACAGTAGTCAGCATTTTCCGGCTGATGACTGAAAACTCTGGGGGTCAAGTCAGACCTAACTGCTTCCTGCCTGGGTACTCTCCTGCAGGGCACCTACTCTGTCTTCTACTCAGTGTGATCACAGAGCCTACAAAGTCAGCATTCTCTCTGGTTTGTTCTTGCTAGAGTTCCTCCAAACCGTTCAATTTGAGGTACTCACAAATGACCTGACCTCATCTAGTTCTTCCTTGCAAATGGCATAGATCCTGTTCCTGGCAATCAGTAGAATTTTACCAAGGTACTGGAAGTTCCACACACTCCTAACATTGACACTTCTACCCTTGCTAAAGTCAGAGTTAGTTGTCAGTGATCTAACTACAGAGTACACTTTCCATAACTATAGCCATGTTACCCCAAGTTTGAGGAGATGGCAGGTTGGGTCTCTGGCACCAAATAAGAGATCCTGTACATATCCTCTGCTCCTCCATGCTCTTGTGTAAAATAGCATTGACTAAAGCTGAGGATTTATCTCAGTGAGTGGTAAGACACTGAGTGCCTTATGTATAAGGCAGTAGGTTTAATCTCTGGCACTCAAAAATATTTTTTAATTGATTTGACTAAGAGGGACAAAAAACATGTAACCAGAGCGCCATGATTTCCTTTGTAAACTTGTATATGAAAAGTCACTCTTTCACTAATTATGGTAACATACTATTACAAGTTATAGATTGTGTTTTGAGTCTAAGTCAAAACTGTGATAAAGGACTTGAGAGATAATAGCATGGGTAAGACACTAACCTGGCATGTGGCCAAGCCTGTTTCAATCCCCAGCACTATATATGGTCCCCTAACACCATCAGGAGTGAATCCTCAGCACAGAACCAGGAATAAGTTTGAGCACATCCATATATGGCCCAAAAAGCAAAAAATAAAAATAGAAACAAAACCATTATTGAAAACCACATCCTGCGATACTTATTTGTACAATTACCTTCTATTAAAAGAAAATGTCAGTTTTGAATTTGCAGTAAACAGTTTCTTTTAATTAATGTATTTAACGTAGAGTAAGCTGATTTTAAACCTATTAGGTCATAAAATACAAAAAAGTACATGCACAAGGCTAAAAGCAGAGGTAGAAGATGAAAAATAGTCACCATAGACTGTAAATCAAAGGTAAGTTATAGATTAATTAAGTAGAAGTAAAAATACATTAAAGAAGAAGAAACTAAAGTTTTACAATGAGTATTAAACATGTGCACAAATACATAATCACAAAGAAGACTTAGAAGATGATACTGGAAACGTGTGGAAGTGGAATATGTTTTGAGAAGTGGAATATGTTTTGAGAGTTAGCATGACACAGACCACAGTGGCCATTATTTTCTTGTTTGCCAATCTCCAACTTTTGAGGAAACCAAGCAATCCCTCACAAAATTAAGAAAATAAAATAAAAACAAAGGAGCCTTGTTTCCTAGCCACAGTTGATTACTCTAGGGTGGAAAAGGACTCAAGTTTAGCTAATTATAGTCCTCTTTAGGAATTTGGGATTATGACCAAGTGCTTATTACTCAGCTTTTCCTCTCCTCATAGGATGGATTCACTTTTAGTGTGTTGAACTATGTTTACTTCTCTTAGTCTGATATAACAGATTTCATCTGAAAACCTGACATGTGTTGTCCAAGTCAAGAAACTAATGAGAAATTGAATAAAATTATGATTTTTTACATTTATAATGACAACAAACTAAATACTTTGATATGCAGATCAGCATATTCTGTCACTCTAATCAATATGCATAAGCAGCCAAATTATAAAATGTTTCTTGTAATTAGAACAAAGGATTAGAGCAGAGTGATAATAGTAACCTGTCTGGACCACAATAGTATGATGATTCCATGTTCTCTGGAGGAATCTACCAAGTTTGAGGGTCAAATTTGGATCTGACATAGGTATTCTTTATTGTTCAATCCTAGGCTAACATTACTCTTTGGCTTTGTATTTTATTTCTTTAGGGTTTTGGGTCATGCCTGGAATGCTCAGAGACTATTTCCTTTGTGGCCTGGCAATCCTCAGAGTATCCGATGTGGCACCATATGATCCTAACCTTCTGTATTATCTCTTCAGCTCCTGCTCCACTTTTTGTTTTGTTTTGTTTTGTTTTGTGGGCTTAGGTACACACTTGGTGGTATTTAGGCCTGCTCCTGGCTCTATGCAGAGAGATCACTCTTGGCAGACTAGAGGGACCATATATAATGCCAGGGATTGAACCTGGGTCAGTCGCACATGCAAGGGAAGCATCTTTCCAGCTGTGCTATTGGTCAGGCCCCTCTGACCCTTCTTTTTTTTCTATCATTCCATTGTCAGCTAACATCCTTGCAATTGGCAGTTTGGCATTTCTTTTTTCAAATATCCCAACTGTGATAGGTAAATAAAGTGAATAATGGTTGCTTCCTCCTCCCCACCAAAGACCATCACATCCTAATCCCTGGTATACATGAATGTCACTTTAAATGGCAAAACGAGTCCTGATGATAGATTTTCCTGAATTATCTGGAAAAGCCTTAAATGCAATCACAAATATCCTATATGAATGTGTAGAGATTTTATGCACAAACATGGAGACATGACCCAGGAGTCAGAGATTAAAGTGGTAGATGTGGCTGCAAGTCAAGAAACAGCCAGTGGAAACCGGAGATGCTTAAAACCAGATTCTCTGGGGCCAAAGAGATAGTACAAGTGAGGCATTTGCCTTGCACACAGCTGACCCGGGTTCTATCTAAGACATCCCATATGATCCCCCAAGCATTGCCAGGAATAACCCCTGAGCACCACTGTGCATGGCACAAAAAATTTAAAAGAAAGAGAAACAGATTCTCTCTTAGACCCTGTAGAAGGTGTTGGAGTGAGCTGGCCCTGGAATTTGGCTCAGTGAATGATTTTGGACTTCCAGCCTCCAGAACTGTGAGAAAAACAGCTTGTATGTGGTAGACTAGCATATCTGAGGTTATTTTTCGCAATAGCCATAAAAAAGTCCATTCCAATCTTTACTGTTTCAGCTGGAGAGTCAGCCCATTCCCCTTGAGGTGACCCCATGCCTGAAATCTGGTCATTATATGTGTAAGGCTACAGCCATGCAAGTTACAGAAAATGACCTTATCACGAGCAGAAGGGGAATTTGAAATGAGAATTTAGGGAGTCTCCTGGAGTCTGCAGGCAGAAACACTAGGTGGAACCAGGCCACACGTGAGTGCTCCTTCTCTGCTCCTGGCTCCGCGTCTCTCTGCTTCGTGGTCCCTCTTGCTGCTGCCACAGTTTGCTCATGTTGAGGCCACAAGTGGATAATGGTTTCCTGCAAAAGCTCTCACTGTAAATTGTGTTTCCTCAACTGTTAAATGAAGAAGTTGGATAATATGTTCTGCAAGCTAGTTCCCTCTGGCTCTAAAATTTAACGGAATTCTATTAGAATTCTTGTGTCATAGGTGATAGAGGTGTCCTGAGGAGTAGTGAACCCACTAAGGTAGGTGGGGGAGCAGAAAAGCTAAGGGAAAGTGGTAATAAGCCCAAGCTCAGAGGTCTGACTTGGGTTCTGTGCAGGGGACCACCGACGTGGGCTTGACCACTGGAGAAAGATTTTTTAATTTTATTTTATTTTTATAAAGTAGTTCACGATATTTGATTCCATTTAATATTTGAACACCAATGCTACCACCATTACACCTTCCCACCACCATATTTCAGATGTTTCCATTCCAACCCCTGCCCCAAAGCAGAACCAAAATAATTTATTTTGTATTGTTTGTAATGAATAAACCACTAAAAATGCTCCAAAAAATTTCCTTTGAGGAAAGTGTGTGAAGATTGTTGTATTTCACCCAGGGGCCATTAATTTCTGTAAAAATATATTTCCCTCTAAGATTGGTTGCCTTCTACTTTAAACCCCATCAAATGTGGTGCTCTTGGAATATGAGTGGTATGAGGTATGAGATGTTCAGGAATAGACTGACTCATGGGTGAGGCTTGGCCAGAGCATGTGGAGAGCAGCCGTGAGCTTAGCAGTGGTTCAGTTCCGGAGGTTTTCAGCTGCCAGGGCTAGGTCCCTTGGGGTGGGGCGAGTCCTCACCCGTCCCCCTCTGGGTTGCCTGGAATGAAGCAGCCTGACATCTGTCCAACAGCACGGCCATGGCAAGTCATTTTATGCTGTCCTCAGAGAGAAGGACAGTGAGTCTCTGTCTTGTGGCCATTGATGAGAGTATCTGACTTCAGCCAGAGGGGGTTTGTGGGAGTGACTGCCAAGTTGTCAGAAACGGGAACAAGGGCAAAGGACACCCATTTCCGGTTCCATTGAACCTGGAGTTTTCAGTCACAAGTTCCGTACACCTGGGTTTTCTGCAGATTCACTTCCGGGTGAGACTTGGCCTGAGTATGGGGAGAGCAGCAGTTAGCATGGCAGTTGTTGAGTTCTCGAGAAAAGATTTTTGACAGATGGCATGAAAGAGGGTTCACCTGACACTGCACATTAAGCTGGCCTCATTTATTTACAAAACTCATTGCTGACAGATAATCCTCATAGGTTGTTGCATAGTTCCAACCAGATTTAGTTTTTTGTGAATTCCTTCCGCTTGAGATGGAGGTGGGAAAATGTTTTTTATGTGAATGAACCACACTGCCCCCTCTCTACATCTGTAGTCATTCAGAACACTGCCTCCTTTATAGCCCTGAGAGAAAGCAATCCAGTACTGAAAATGCAGGTGAAAACTAGATATGGGGATGCCCGTGAAGAGTTCAAGGGCCTGGGTAATGTCTCAGAGAGACAGAGCATACTGGCTCAATCCCCAACACCGTTTGATCCCTTGAGCATCCCTGAGTGTGACTCCTTCAAGAAAGAGTGTGACTACTGGCCTGGAGTCAGTAGCAGGCCGAGGGAGAGCTTCTTACCAAGGCCAGGTGAGGTTTCAAAGGTAGAAATGTTTGTGTCTTTATACTTGGCCTTGAACTGGCTTCTGAGAGATTCCCTACATGGATTCCTCCACACTGCCTGTCTGGCCCTCTCTGCTTGCTCCCCTCCACTCAGCATGCTCACTGCAGACATACTCAGTTACTTTTCATCTATGATATCACCCTTCTGAGACTCTAAATTACCCTTGGCCTGGAAAAGAAATTGTTCTGTCACCTAGATAGTTCCCACATATTTACGAGATTCCTCCTCCATGTCCTTCTGATCTCATCTCATGCAGTACCCTTCATGTGTACCCACAGTACCGCTACACCCTGGCTAGCAGACAGCTAGTTACTGCTTTGTCTCCCCTTGCAACCTATGGTTCCAAATGTTCTCTCCTCCACCTGCATCTTCTGTGTCACCTTGTGCCTGTCTTTCTCATGTTCCTATAGCTTGGAAAGCAGTGTGAAGTTATTTTGAATTTCAGTTTATGTACAGCATTCCAATTAGTAAACCCATCTAATTAGATTCATGAGAAATATCCCTCATTGGGCCTTCCTGAGGGATTCTCTCAGCACATTTTCCAGATGTAAACAGAAAGTTCTTGCATGTGGAATCTCATAGAAATGTCTTATCTGATACCTGCTCTACTGCCTCTTCATAAACACCCTTCTCTCTGGCTAACCCAACTCCTCACAGAGGTCTCAGCTCAGCTCTAGGGCTTCAAGAGTTTCCAAGTGCTATGAAACACCTAATAAAAGGTCTCCTTGCCCTCACACTCACCCCTCAACCCCACCCCAAGAATGGAGAGACTCTTCTTGTATAAAATAAAGTTAGGAAAACACGTCTTGTTTTACTGGACTGAGTATAAGATTTCTTCTTAAAAAAATACTAAGCAGCATGGTCCTAATTACTGTTTCTGTTAATAGCTTCTGTTGTTTCTGGTGTTATTTATGACACCAAAGTGAGTGCATTGGAGGGAGGCCTAGAAGGCTAGGGGAGGTCAAGAGGCAGTGAGGCAGCCCCCTGTCTCAATCCTCTCAACTGACATGCTGCCCTTTCTGTCGTTTCAGACCAGTAGATCTCAGCTAGGATGGATTTGCCCTCCTGACCACATCTGACAAATGCTGAGAACATTGTGGTTGTCACAGTTTAGGAGGTGCTACTAGTACTTAGGAAAAAGATTTTCGGAATGCTGGCAAATGTTCTAATGTGCACACGATGACTCCTCACAACCAGGAACACTCTGGCCCCAATGTCAGTAATGGCCTTCTCTAGACACTAGACACCTTCCCTTAGTGACCTCAGTTTTGCCCATGATATCAACCACCTTCCCTGACCAAGACACACCCAGAGCTTCTATCTCACAAAAAGTAATTTTAGCATAGCTTGTATGGATTAACTGTGATTTCTGGATGTTTTCCTCCTTAAATCAAGATTCCAGGTATATTCTCTTACTCAGCTACCAATACCTATTTCACTTTACCCAGGAGCTATATAATAATGGATTCTATACAGACTTGCTTTTATCTAAATCAAATCTATCTGGAGGGAATGGAAGATTATTTCACTAGACACTATGAACCTCAAAGGATTAATTGTAAAAATATTAAAAAATACTTTCAAAGAAATGATCTAAATCAAGCTTGTAGGTGAAAGAAAGTAGATAAAGAAAAGCTTATAGATAAAGAACAGTGCTTTTAAGATATGCCTTAATATTCCAGGGGAAGTCAATCAGAAGACGACTCTGGGAGTTTATGGGTTTCTGGAAACTCTTTTGTTCCCTTGACATTGACCTTAGTTCAACACAAGTGTGGAATCTGCCCCCGCTAATTTCTCTGGGTGCCACGATGTAGAAACCTACTCTTCCTCACAGACTGGGCTCTCTGTCTTCTTAATTTGCTCAGCTTTCCTGTCTTCCCCCATTGCTCTACTGTGCTGCTTAAGTACCCACGACTTTATCATTGGACTCTCAGGCTTGGTCCAATTTTTCTCAGCCTTGGGACCTCAGGTGGAGGACCATGTTTCTCAAGTATGTAACAAAAACACAGTTATGAATCACGTGACTAGAAGGCTTTTATAAAGCAGGATTTTAGGTTTTTAGGATGAGAATTTGTAGATTTATAATATTTCCCGATGATTTCTATGTACTTTAGGTTTAAACTAAACTTTTGAAAGGCTCAGAACTAGAGAGCAGTGATTCTCAACTCTCTTGCAATGTTTTTTTTTTCTTTTTGGGTCACACCCGGTGATGCTCCTGGCTCACGCACTCAGGAATTGCTCCTGGCTGTGCTCAGGGGACCATATGGGATGCTGGGAATCGAACGTGTATTGGCCATGTTGGCTGTGTGTAAGGCAAACGCCCTACCCTCTGTGCTATCGCTCCAGCCCTCTCTTGCAGTGTTTTTAAAGGACACTGATGTCTGAGTCCAAACACAGTCCAATTAAATCAGGATCTTTGGGTATTGGGAACCAGGCATTAATATTTACTTAAAAGCACCACAGTTTACTCTAATGTGCAGTTAAGACTGAGAATCTTGCCAAGGCTTTGCTGGGTTGGTGAACAATAGTATCACCATCACCTGAAAACTTGTAGGACTGCAGAATGTTAAGGCTCCCCACCACCCTTTAAATCAGATTATTTGTATTCACATAGAAGTTTCAAGATTGCTAAAATTCCTTTCAGTCTCAATCAGTCCATGTTCTTCAGAAAGAGTCAATAAAAAATGTATGTGTGTGGTGGGGGGCAAAAGATTTATTATAAAGAAATGGGCCACTTCATTACAGAGACTAGCAAGTTCCAAATCTTCGAAGTGAATCGAAGGCAAGAGACCTGGGAGAGACAATAATGTTATTCTAATCTGAGGGCCAGCATACTGCAGGTCCAGGAAGAACTGCTATTTTTGCTGGCATTTGGAGGCAGAAAAAGCAATTGTACACATTTAGTCAGTCAGGAACAATTTCATCCTCAGGAGAGACCCTTCCTCTTCTACTCCAGTCTTTTGTTCTACTTGGATGAGGTCCACCCAACTGGCAAGGACAGTCTCCGTTGACTCTGTCTACAGACTGAAATGGTAATCTCATCTAAAACTTCTCACAGAACAATGTCTGATAAAATATTTGAGCATTCCTAGCCCAGTAAGACTAATACATCAAATTAATCACCACACTACTCAAAACATTCTTTTTCCCCTCAAAAAAGGAATGTAGTACAGTTTTCAATTAAGCCCCTCTCTATATCTCTACATGGAAGAAACTATTCAGAATTTTAGTGAAACAATGCTTTTCTGTTTCCAAATTTTAGTTTTGCCTGTGTTGCTGTGCTATTCTCAGGTAATAATTACATTTTAAGCAGCTCACAGCTTGTTAGCTTTTAGAAACAAGATTGTCTAAACAAAGCCATGTGGGGGAAAATACTCTCCCCTGAGAAACACTGGTGTGGTGCACAATGAGAAACTCACCAAGATTTGTTTGGGAAACAAGGTGTATAACAGAGACACCCAGTTCAGGCCAAAAGGAGCAGAAAAATGAGTTACAGAACAAAGAGACGCTGGAAGGGAGTCCTAGTGACACCATTCAAATGATTCTGGAAGCTGATTTGAGTTAGAAAGTTCTTGAGTTATAAAAATACTGGGAGTGGAGACATGAAATTGTCTCCATTGTTTCAGTGGTCAGTAAAGCCTTGTCAGGCAAGTATCTACTGTACACAGCAAACCCTAACTTTGTTGTTTTGATTTTGCTTTGTTTTTGGTTGGGGGACACATCAGGGGGTGTTCAAGGCTTACTCCTGGCTTTGAGCTCAGGAATCTTACTACTGTGGTACCAGGGATGAAATCAAAGTTGACTGCTTGCCAAAAAAGTGCCTTAATCTCTCTCTCTCTCTCTCTCTCTCTCTCTCTCTCTCTCTCTCTCTCTCTCTCTAGCTCCAACTCCCTTTTGTTAACTAAACATGAAGACCAACACTTTTATCTTTTCTTAGAAACTTTTTTAATTTTTAAAGAAAATTGGGATTTTTTTAACATTATCTGATTTTTTTTTTACATTTTTAAATTGAAGTAACATTGGTATACAAGACAATGTTTTAAGACATCTTACATCTTTTCAAATGTATATTGCAAGAGCCAGCAATATAGCTCATTTGTCTTGTAGGTTCACCCTTGTACAAACCCTAACCCCAACCCTATACTTAATCCTACCCCTAAACCTCTATGAGGACCCAGATTTGATCTCTAGCACTGAAAAGCAAATAAAGCATCATACAATACCACACCCATGACCAAAGCAACAATATACCTTCAGTACAGTCCTCTAGGCCCCTCTGCCTTTTATACCTTATTAAACTTAACCTTTGAAACAGGAATGACTATCCATTTCCTAGAGGATAAAATTTGAGGCTTTGAGAGACCAGATTACTTCCACATGGATATTGAACTAGAAGTGACATAACAAAAACTTCAGCATAGTTTTCTTTAATTGCTATTCATTACACTGCAGATGGCTCTGGTGAACTGAACTGAACTGAACATTGTACCCTGTCCCTTTCAGTTTTATGTTAAACTTCTAAGGCCTAGAACCTTAGAATATAACTTAATTGGACAGGGTCTTTACAGAGGGAATCAAGTAAGTTCATTGTAATTTTTAGCTCTAATCCAAATAAACTGGAGACCTTATAGAAGGGGAATTTGGGTTAGCTGGGGTAGCCCATGCAGAGACAAGATGTGGGTGTCATCAAAGAAAGCACAGTGGGGGCCACAATGACAATACAGAGATAGGGTGCTTGCCTTGTATGAGACTGATCCATGTGCAGTCCCCAGCACCACATATGTTCTGGTGTGCCCTACTGAGCACAGAGCCAGGAACAAGCCCTGAGCACCACCAGGTAGAGCTCCCAAACACAAACAAATAAAAAATACAGTAGGACCACGAAGATAACATAGGGTTTAAGGTGCTTATCTTGCAAGCAGTCAACTTCAGTTCAATACCTGGCATTACATGGTACCTTAAATATTGTCAGTAGTGACCCCTGAATGCAAAGCCAGGAGTAGCCCCTAAACACACTTGTTATGCCTAACCCCAATAGAGCAGAAAAAAGGGGCTTTACTGGCAAGAGAAACACTTAAATTGGGAAGCACAGTCTGGGGATCATGCTTCAAACATCTGGTTTTATGCGTGGCAGAGCTATGGTGAAGTAACTACTTATACATATTCTGGTAGCTTTTCAGGAAGCTCATGCATATTCATGGGGGATAACAGCAAGATATGCAATTGAGGAAACATTCAATGGACACACATGCATACACACACAAAAAGTGGCAGAGAAACACAGGAGTCTGGTTTTTAGTGTGGTACTGAAGAGAAAGGTGACTGGAGGTTGAAATGGGGGCTCTACTGCATAGTCTCACTGACCAGCACAGTCCACCTGGGGGCTGGATGTCTATATTAGTAGAAAAGTGTTCCTGAAAATGCTCTGTGGGCTAGAGAACATGCTTTTTATGTCCAAATGTACTGAACCACACGCGAAAACACAACAAAGGTGTTCTTAACATTATTTCCTAACCCAGTTAGAGCCAAAATAATGTAATGAGACAGGTTTTCCCAGGGAGAGGCCCTCAAACCTTTCAAACTCAGGAATATGTTTTAGATTTACCTAAAGAGTCCTTCCAAGTTTTCACTCAGTGGGGTGAGGTGATGGTGATGATGGGGGTGTGGCAACAAACTTTTTATGACAATGGACGGAGTGACACAGGGAGAAAATGGGCATCTACAAGCAAGGAGAGGAGCCTGGAACAGATCTTTCCCTCCTGGCTCTCAGCAGAAACCGGCCCTGCCAAAACTTTGGTTCCAGATATTTAGTCTCAAGAACTATGAGGTAATACATTTCTTTCTTTAAGCTGCCCTACCCAGTTTTGAATATTTTATTATGGCAATCATTGTAAACTAATACAATGAATCTATCATAGGGATTTGACTAAGAAAACCCCTCCGCCATTGCCATGTAAGAAACAGCTCAGTCCCACAGCTATACCACCACTAACACTGAAAAAGAATCAAGCCAAACAGCAAAACGAAGGCTCACAGCACAACTAGGTCTCCCAGTTGAAAACATTGGGGCACCCTCAGAAGGGGTTGTGGACCAAGTCCTTTCCTTGACAAAACCCCAGCAGCTGTCCCACAACCATACTCTGCAGACTCCAAATCAAAGAGAAAAATTCCAGGCACACAGGTTTTTGGATGGGAACTCTGAGGTATTCTCAGAGAGGGATGGGCAGTCACCCCCACCACACTCAGTACCGCCTGAAGCCCCAAGCAGCTACACCCACATCCCACAGTGTCTGCCTTGTATGCCACGGCCCAGCTCCACAGCTTCACCACCACTAGTCTTGAAAGTAATGCAAACCAAGTTGCTGAAACTCATCACCCCTGTTCTACAGATCATGGAATTCCCAGAGAAAATGGCTGCCTATGCAGCCTCATGACACCCCCAAATTCCACAATTCTGACAGCCCAGTAGGAGCTCACCAAATTAGAAAAAAAAAAGCATAGGAGACAACTAGGTGCATCAAACAAAAACAATAACCCAGAAGGCTCAACTAGCAACAAACAACTTAGGAAATTCAGACAGTGACTTTAATAACTCCTTGAGGAGGTAGAACAAGCAATATAAAAAATTATTTTGTGTGTGCTAAGGGGGCAGGTTTTGAGGGGTGGTTGGGATACTAGGAACCACGGAGGAGGATGGTTACACTGGTGGTGGAATTGGTGTTGAAACATTGAATGCCCAAAACAACTGTACCACTGTAGCAACTGTGCTACAGTGGTACAGTTGTTCATCGATTTGCTCAAGCGGGCACCAGTAACGTCTCACAACAAATTGTGAGACTTGTTGTTACTATTTTTGGCATATTGAATATGTCACGAGGAGCTTGCCAGATTTTGCCATGCAGGCCAGATACTCTCAGTAGTTTGCCAGGCTCTCCGAGAGGGGCGGAGGAATCAAACCTGGGTCAGCTGTGTGCAAGGCAAATGCCTTACCCGCTATTCTATTGCTTATGAACAATTTTATAAGCCATGGTATATGAATAAAGGAAAAAAGCTAAAAAAGGAAAACAAACTATATGAGCTTCTCTTCTCCCCTCTCCCTCCCACCCCCATAGAATGTAACTTAAGAAACTAATTGGGTAGAAATGGAGAACTGGAAAGTAAAAGGGTGGTGCAGAAGGAGGTAATATTAGCACAGAAAGCAGTTGCCCTTCCAGGGAAGAGGTCAGAGTTATCCAAACCAGAAATTAAGAAATAAGGCCCTGCTGAAGAGAGTCCAGACTTGAGAGTGCCTGTATTAGAGAATTTCTGGTTCAGAGGAGGTGACTCAGCTGAAGAACTGGCTGCAACAGTTAGCTCCAAAAAGACACTGAAGTTGGATGGTAAATATGGATAAAAAATGGAAATCACAACCAACAGTCATCAGCAGGTTTAAAAATCTTTTGTGAGGTAACATTAATAGGAACAGAGAGCAAAATGGTCCCAAGAGTCACTCCACCTTCCACACTTCCTTAAGCAGCCACATTATCAGTGTTACATGGAATTGCCTGGCCAAGAAAAGAATGGTATGCTGGAATTTCCTTTTTTTTAAAAGCCTAGATGGTCTTTCAAAAGGAACCTGTTCACAATCCCTTCTTCAGTCTTAGTACCAACAACTCAAAATTTTGACAAAGCTTACCTGTATCATCTAGTACTGAAGCACTTAGAATTTTTCCTAGAATGCTTTATGATATTGCTCCTCTCCTCAAAACCTTTACTCACTAATAGTTGTCCTTATAACAACCTGGTGCTCAGCAGTGATTTCAGTTGAAGTCACATGAAATAGACTTTCTCATTCTCCATGTTGATGACTCTACCCATTCCCCAGAAACCCTTTTCCATCTCTCTCAGTTGACATGTTTTGTCACGAAGGCATTGAGAGAGTAGGCAGAAACCCCATCAATTTCTCTTCCCCCTTTTTCTAAACATATATGTCCTGGTCTTCATTTTTTGACTTCCTGTGCATTCCAGAGAATGGTTTTCAGTGTCTCTGTCTCAATCAAGCTTCACCTAAAAACAATCCCTCCTGAGTTCCCATAGGCTTTACTCTTTGGCTATATTTTATTTTATTTTTTAATTATTATTAGTGAAACACCATGAGGTACAGTTGTGGACTTACAAATTTTTGTGCTTGGGTTTCAGTTATACAATGATCGA
>JAOXYA010019301.1:0-13560 GCA_028565675.1 Sorex palustris | reverse complement strand
CTTGGGTTTCAATTATACAATGTTCGAGTACCCATCCCTCCACCAGTGCCCATTTTCCACCACCACTGATCCCAGTAACCCTCCCACCTCCCTTCCCCCTCACCCCACCCTGCCTCTGTGGCAGGTCATTCCCTTTTGTTCTCTCTCTCCTTTTGGATGCTGTGGTTTGCAAAAGAGGCATTGAGTGGAAATCATGTTCAGTCTAGAGTCTACTTTCAGGATGCATCTCCCATCCTGGGAGGATCCTCCCAACATATGGTGGTTCTTTTAATTACTAAATCCAAGATCTATTTAATCCCTAAGAATTAATGCTAAAATTTAAAAAAAAAAGTTAGGGTCTGGAGATGTAGCTTAGCAGTAGAGCACTTGCCTTTGCTATAAGGGGTCACTGGTTCAATCCCTAACACTTAAAAGAAAAAAAGGTGGGGAATAAGGAGGACTCAATGGTAATCACTCAAGCAGTAAAGCACATGTCTCATGTGTGGGAGACTGAGTTCAATCCAGTTCCCAGAACCTCCAGATGTAACCCACAGACCCCAAACGTGGCCAATTAGTAACACCGCACCACTGGGCCAAGCATAGAACTGTCAGTCCCATACTGCTGGCCAAGAATCATAATGAGTGGGCCTGGTTCCTACACCACCAGGGGTGCCGCTAGCTATCCATGACATATTTGATATGCCAAACACAGTAACAACAAATCTTACAATGAAGACGTTACTGGGCCCACTCGAGCAAATCAATGAACAATGGGAGGACAGTGCTACTGTGCTACAGTGCTGGTACTAAAGTAGTGAGAGACAAATTGACTTTAAAATGGAAATGGTGAGTTTTTAGAAACAAACTCATTCATATATAGAGCCTAGACAGACAAAAGAGAAAAGGAACAATTATTTGATTAATGAAGCTAGGACAAGTGTTTATCCATAAAAATAGATCCTGTCCTCATACCAAATATAGAATAGTTTTATATAAATTAGAGACAAAAATGTAAGGATCAAAGCTTGAGAATTCTTAGAAAAATATGAAAATATCTTTATACAGTTGGGGTGGGGAATAATTCCTTCCAAAAGATACAACAAAGTACTAGCAAAAAACAAACAAAAAAAAGTTTTTAAGAGCTACACATTGAAATCAATAAATCATATTTAATAAAAACTACCAAAATTAGAAACACAACACAGGAATGGATATCTGTAACATATAATTAACAAAGAGCTTACCAACTTTTAAATACTTTTTAAAAATCCCTATAAGTGGAGGGATGGGTATTTGATCATTGTATAACTGAAACCCAAGCACAAAAGTTTGTAAATCTACAACTGTACCTCATGGTGTTTCACTAATAAAAATTAAAAAAAAAAAATAAGGGCAACACAATAGGAGAACTGATCCACATAACTGAGTGGGGGGCATTAAATAGGAGGTGTTAGGGTCCTTGAGGTGGGAACACTGCTGATAGGTGTGGTGTTGAAACTCAAGGCATAAAAAACCATCATTAACAGTATATTATAAATCACAGAACCTCAATATGTTTTAAAATATAGTAAAAATAGGTTAGTAAAAACAAGGTTCACATTCTATAATTTTTGCATGTATAGTTTTTTATATACGTCATGGGGAGCTTGCCAGGCTTTGGCGTGTGGGCGAGATACTCTCGGTAGCTTTCTGGGCTCTCCATGAGGGGAGGAGGAATTGAACCCGGCTAGGCCTGGCTGACTGTGCTCAAGGCAAACACCCTACCGCTGTGCTATCGCTTCAGGAGAGGGAACTAGAGACACTGCAGAGGGTGAAGTGCTTGCCTTACCTACGACTGACCCAGGTTTGATCCTTGGCACTCCATAGGGGTCCCCTGAGCCCCACCAGGAGTGATCCCTGAGCATAGAGCCAGGAGTAAGCCCTGACTGAACACAGGTTCAGCCGGGTGTGGCTTCCAAACAAACGGACAACATAAGAACCCCTGAAGCTCTGAAGAAGAGTAGCTTCTGGGAACAGGTAAAGGACAGAGGCAGAGATGAGAGGTAAAGGTGAAAACCAAAGGTCTAAGGAGAACAAGCCGGGGTGAGAGGATTCTCGGGCTGAGCGCCATCTCAGCAGAAGGCCCAGTAGGTCCATTTGAAGTGGATGAGTATCTCAGACTTCTGCTTCAGTAAGGAGGAAAAGACTGGGAGCTAATTCTAAAGGGCAGTGAGCCAGGATCCACAGGTGTCAGGATGCAGAGAGATGCAGGGGTCTCATGTCCGGGGGGCTTTTCCCAGGCTGTGCTCAGGTACCCAGGAACAGAGGGTCTGTGCTCGTAGAGATCCTGGTTTGAGGGTTCTCAGGCTGCGGGGAAGAAGCTCTGTGGTGCTTACATAGCCCAAACTGTAGCACTGTCCTCCCGTTGTTCATCGATTTGTTTGAGCGGGTACCAGTAACGTCTCCATTGTTAGACTTGTTACTGTTTTTGGCATATCAAATAAACTATGGGAAGCTTGCCAGGCTCTGCTGTGCAGGTGGGATACTCTCGGTAGCTTGCCGGGCTCTCTGAGAGAGATGGAGGAATTGAACTTGGGAGGGCTATGTGCAAGGCAAGAGCCCTACCCACTGTACTATCTCTCCAGCCCATAGCCCAAATAGGGCAGGAAAAACATACACACTCTGGCTATAAGGATATTTGCAAAGGGAGGGGTGTGGTCTCAGGGCTGGGGTAGCTCTGCTCTAGGGGACCAAACCGTAGGGTTGTTGGGAGGCCTGGGAGTTGGGTTTGCTGTAACTGCTAAACACTACCACTGTCACTGAGTACTCATGGTGCCTGATCCTAGGAAGCTGCCCTCATGTATGGAACATCTGGACTGTAAAGGGACTGAGGAAAATTCCTTCCAGATGTGTTAGTTGTGGAGGGGTGAGGGGGTGTCAAAGAAACCGGTAATGACTGCTTTCAGGGTAATGCTACAGAACCTTCAAGATATTTTTACATGGTTTTCATGTCAACAGTGCAATATTCTTGCTTGTATTCAGTCCTCATTTTAGGAGTTAGCCAGGGACACAGCTAGAATTTACCAACAACTTTTAACTAGACATTAGCGGCCACAAAAGCAGCTATGCAGTCATGATTGCAAACCACATGCCCGATTTTCTCTGTTGTAAAACCAGCCAGAAATTTCTCTGCTGCTGGTGTTGAGTTTTTGTTTTTTATAATCAGTGGTTCCACTGAGAGAACCAGTTTGAGGAGCCAGTAAATTTCCCTGGTATATCCAGGAAGGAAGAAGAATTCTGAAATCAATACACCAAAAAGCATTAAAAATGAGAATTCTAGTAAGAGAAAAAATGACTAAAAGGCAATAAAACTGGAAAACAGTGTAAAGAAGCGGACAGAACAGTGGAGGATATGGTGTTGGAACCTTGTATGCATGAAACCCTACCAGTAACAGTATTGTAAATCATGGTGTCTCAAATAAAAATAAATAAATGGACATATTGTGGAAAAAAAGGGAATTCTCCAGTTGAATGACAAAAAAAGATTCAGTTTCAAATTTACTGTCCCCCTTCTCCCCCATGGATTTTGTTTGATTAGGAAGAGTCAAACTGGTGCTTATTTCCACATTGCAATAATGCAGGAGTTAGAAATTACTTTCCTGGGGAGCATGGAGACAGTCCAAACAGTTAAATGGTCTCAAGACTGCGTTAAATGGTCTCAAGACTGCTCAAGGGCACTGCGGGTTCTGAGATCCAATTCTAGACTTTCTATATGACTAAATGTCTCCGTATCTGAAAGATTCTTGAGCACACATTTATTCATTGTGTGTCCCTAGAGCCTGACATAGATTTATACTGCATGAATTTAATACAGAATGATTCAAGTCTGGCATGGAAATGAGCCGACCATATGGTATAGGACAAAGCATCCACATTTGCTAGCAGTCCCTCCTGGTTTCCTGCCTTACTGGGGGAAGGAACTCTATCATGACAGCTGGAACAGGAGGAAGAGCTTGTATGCGGGTAACAAAGCTGGGAAGTGAATTCCTGCTCCACTACTTACTAGTCAAATAGCCTCTGCAAATTGCGGTAGTATCCTTGTTGGTAAAAAAATGGATAATGTACTTGTGCCTACTTCCCAGATTACTTTAGAATGAAATCATATAGGCAAAGCCCCAGCACATAGCAAAATTACAACAGGGCAAGGGATTTGGGAATCTCCTAGCTGTTATTACCTTTCTTCTTTATCCTCTCAAAGATTCATTCTCCTCCTTCTCATGCAGCCTGAGGCTTGCCTAAGTACCTATATACCAAACACACAGGGTGTCATTGTTCATAGACAGCTAGAGGTCAGTTGATTCACACAGCTAGGTACAATATAAGGTCATCATATGACTTCATATACCTTTTCTTTTCATTGATTTTTTAGGCCATACCCAGTTATGTTTGTGGATCACTCATGGCAGTACATGTGGAATCATATGTAACATCAGTGATTGAACTGGGGCCAGAGATGTGCAAGGCAAGCACCTTAACCTTTGTACTATCTCTCCAACCCAATCACACAACTTCAATGCATGCTTACTGACAAAGACTTGACAGAAATTTGCTCTCAACATCTGGGAAACCACAAATGTACAACTAAATGTGACTAAGCAAGCAACTGAGAATCTTCACATGTGCAAAAGAAGTGCTGGATCGTCAGAATTTTTTTTCCTGCTTTTTGGGTCACACCCAGTGATGCATAGGTGTTATTCCTGGTTTATGCACTCAGGAATTACTCCCGGCAGTGCTTGGCAAACCATATGGGATGCTGGGAATCGAATCCGGGTCGGCTGCGTGCAAGGCAAACGCCCTACCCACTGTGCTATTGCTCTAGCCCCAGATCCTCTGATTTTGAACACTGAATTCCCTGGAATTACTCAAAGTGTCTGAAGGTCAGTGGCTCTCAAATATGATAATGCAAGAATCTCCTAGTTAATTCAAAATTGCCTGAAGAGTAAAAATGGGATGATCTGAGCAGAAGAAAGATGTCATCATATTAAAACAATCCCCAGGGAGCACAATGGAAGGGGGTTAGGGAGTGGTGTGCCTGCAGGCCTCTGTTGAGAAGCTCCAGAAGTGAGTGAAAATATGATGAATGTGCATCTGTATTAATTTCTTTGCTCTTTTGTTTTGGACTTTCTTTGTTCTATCTCCAGTCACTGTTCTTTCTTCAATCCTAAACTGGATTGCGGGAACTGGGTAGTGTACGTGCACAGACATGCTCCAGTGATTTTCCACAAAGATCTAGAGTTACCGGGTCACCCTATATGCCTGAAAAGAAAACAGAAGGGCCATTCTTTGGACTCCATCACTTAGAAGTCAATCTTTTTTTCACTCCAACATTTCAGGAGGGCTGTTTTTCTTTGGCAGGATTAAAGGAAGAAATATTCCACAATGCCATTATAAATAATTCAGGATCGAGAAGGCTTAGTATGAACGGCAAGAATAGAACCTGCTGTTACCCCTTCAAGCCCAGGAAAAATACACCCAGATCAGCATTAATAGTATAGTTCAAGGAAATAAACACGAAGCCCAGCAAGGAAGATATTTCTATGTATTTCTAGGATTTTTTTTTGTAAGGAACGAAACTTCCCCAGTGTTTGGCCTTGACCTTAAACCTCTAGTTGAGGTCACTGCCTGTTCCATCACGACCCAGTGCCCTGAGCCCTACAGCCCAGAGTGCAGCATCACGCTCCCCTCCCCACTAATCAGTTGTTGGAAGTGTTGCCTTGAAAGGTTTTAAGATTCAATTATTAATCAGCACCAATTTACTAGGCTGTTGATGCCAGGAATAGCACTTCTTTTTTTCTTTCTTATTTTCAAAGCTGGGATAAGCTGATCAAGGAGAATGGTACAAATTCACAGGAAATAATACATTAAGCTTCCCATCCTGCCCAAAGAGCTTCCCTTGGTTCACAAGAGTGCAGGGAAAGGTGTGTTTGGGTGGAGACATTACTGTTGACGAAGAATAATTAGGCGGCATGTATCAACCTTAATAGGGCACAGTTCAGATAAACTTTTCATAAATCGGAGGAAGGGCCAAGCTGCTCTATCCTTAAAATCTCATTTGGAATGTAGCCTCACAAGTTTCACTCAGTCAAATACAGCCATGGAAATGATATTTTCTACACTTAATGTGTTTTATCCCCCCCTTTCTCATATGAACATTGTGAGAAGCTGCGAGTTTATTAATTATTTTTTCAGGCGCCAGACTTCAGACAGGAAGTAATAAATGACCTAACTTATCGGCAATATGCTGGAAATGCAGACGATCCGTATTGAATGTGAGAAGCTCCTTTGTTGAAGTTCTCTCATAATGAAAGAATTAACCTCACCATGGCTCCCTCCCTGTGTGTCTAAAAAGGCCCCTAAAAACAGGGTGGATAATGCCCAAATGGGGAGTGGGGGGAGAGAGATAGAGATAGAGATAGATAGATAGATAGATAGATAGAGTGCCATAGAGACAGGTGGTGGGGGTAGGGTGGCAGGGACTGGGGACATTGGTGGTGGGAAATGTGCACTGGTGTTGGAACATTATGTGACTAAAACCAACCATGAACAACTTTGTAATTGTGACTGTGTATCTCACTGTGATTCAATAACAAAAATTTAAAAAAATTAAAAAATGATAAAAATGGGGTGGGGCTCATCTGAGAGGCAAGAACTTTTCTGATACCCCCCTCCCCCCATTCTTGTGAGTGACAGACACATAGGTTGAGATTATCTTCAGTCATAGACTGGGAATGTTCTGCCCTCACAGGATTAGCATTTCATCTCGAACATTATATAAGAATTAATGTGATCATCTTCAAGGCAGTGTACCCCAACAAGCTACACAGCTGGCAGGTCCAGTGCTAGATGAGGATTGTTCCAAGGCGAAAGAAAGAACCCCTGAAGTTATTAAAATTGTGAGTTTTGCCCTTTTCTTCTTCTGTGCTCTGTCACCTGGTACTGGGGTTCATTTTTGTTTGCTTGGGGTTTTATAATTTTTTATTATTTTTACTGTGGAAAATTGCACATAACATAATATTTACTGTCTCACCATTTACATCTAAATGCAAAGTTTAGCAATATTAAATACATTCACAGTGCTGGGCACCTATCACCAGTCACGGTACTTCAATTTAATTAGTGAAAAAATTAATTTCGGGGGGCATATTGGGTAGTACTCAGAGGCTACTCCTGGCTCTGTGCTCAGGCAGTGCTTATTTTTAAATTTTTATTTTTTTAAATTGAGTCACCATGAGATACATAGGTGCAAAGCTGTTCATGATCAGGTTTCAGACATACAATGATCCAACACCCATCCTTCCACCAATGTACATTTACCACCACCAATGACCCT
Source organism: Sorex palustris (assembly GCA_028565675.1). NCBI lineage: Eukaryota > Metazoa > Chordata > Mammalia > Eulipotyphla > Soricidae > Sorex > Sorex palustris. The sequence continues at coordinate 6,212 of JAOXYA010019301.1, read as the reverse complement.
AGTTTACCACCCACCACTTTCCCTCCCCCATCAGGTACCATTTTTGGCAGTGCTGGGGAACCATATGTGGTACCAGCTATGGTCGGTGGCACGCAATGAAGTTTCTTACCCCAGTTTTGCTTCTTCTTCTTCTTCTTTTTAATATGCTATTTAATGTCATTCTAAATAAACAAAAATGTAAGCACTGGTGTTAATTTTACCATTCGTTTTTACACAGTATAATGCCAACTTAAGATGCAAATGTCAGAGCTTTTAATTCGCTGGTGCAATCATCAGAATCACAGTTTGGAGTTGGTCCCTGGAGGATGCCTGACACTGGCCAGGAGAGACAAGCACAGGTAGCTTGAGGAAGACTGTAAAATGGAGGTGTCTCCCCAAACAGGGGTCCCATGGGCCTGCCTAGGAAGCCCTCTCAGATGGAACATCTTCCAAGATTCCCCTTAGTGCCCAGGATCCCCACTGTGACTATCAGGACCTATAACTGACTGATCACCTTGCCCCGAAGTGCATCCACCACTGTTTCCTGTACCGACAGAGGTCCTGGGAATTGTCCTGGACAGTACCCCCAACCTAAGGGACAGCAACTCCCTGTCCCAAGTCAGTTCAACTTGTATGTACAGAAACGGCATCCACAGTGGCCAACGGACTTGGCATACACTGAGCTGTGACTCCTGCCAGATGCCCACTGTGTGGACTTAGCACAATCAGTGTGGGCCAAGGGCACCGCCATGCCACCCCAAGGGGCAACAGTAGAGACGCAGCCCACCCATGACCTTCCCACCTGTGCTCAGGTCCTTGCCTGGCACCCATGGTAGTGGGCAGTGATCTTTGGGCAGGCATAAGGCGTGGATGCAGCCAGGTACTGGTTCTAGGGGGCAGCAGAGTGGACCTGGTATGGGGGTGAGCTGGAGGGCAGGAAGCAGGCAGCCTGTATGGTATCAAATGCTCCACTGTTCCCTTGATATCACTTATAAAACACTGTTTCAGGAACGGGGTGCAAAGCATTCAGCTCCTGTGAAGACCTCTGGCTCACGACCCCATGACTATATTGACCACGCAGTCATGGAACTGCCTGGGCTAGTGCCCAAAGAGCAAGGGAGTGAGAACAGCTGGAAGGTCCCCACTGGCACCTCTGGCTGAGGGGTGGGTTTGTCCGCTGGATTAGTGTTCTCCAGTCAGAGGCCATAATACAGCTCCTTGGGCCTCCCAGGAAATTTCATGTGGGTCACAGGTGAAAATTGCTTAAGTAGCAGAGCACAGCAGAAGACTAGGGGTCAACCAGTAGGGGGGAATCATATGAAAGGAAGCAAGATGGCGGGGGTGGGGAGTGGGCATAGGAAGGAAACAAGGTCAGAAGGAGGCCATAGTTGGGAAGAGCTGGAGAAGCCCTGCTCTGGAGAGAAAGGCCTCTGCCCCCGGCCACCCTCTCTCATTCTTTCTCCTTCTTCTCCCAAGTTCAGCATTAGACCTGGGCCCTGCTGCTGGCATAAGGAGTTCTGCTGACAGAATGTGTTTAATAACTCAGCCTCCTTCACGGCTTTCACTTGGGATTTCCCTTCATGGCGCTTCCCTCTCCTGAGGCCCTACTTTCTTTTTTTTTTCTTTTTGGGTCATACCCAGTGATGCACAAGGGGTTATTCCTGGCTCATGCACTCAAGGAATTACTCCTGGAGGTGCTCAGGGGACCATATGGAATGCTGGGAATCGAACCCAGGTCGGTCGCGTGCAAGGAAAACGCCCCACCCGCTGTGCTGTCGCTCCAGCCCTGGCCCTGCTTTCTTGGTGAAGGGAGACGGAGGCTTGCTCATTTTTTTACAGAAAAACGAAGGCCGTGCTCTGAGTCCTGCAGGATGTGTGTGTCTGCATAGTAAATGCAGGTGGGTTCCTCAGACTCTAGTCTAGTAGTGCAGCGTTGGGGAGGTCCCACAAGAAGAAAGGAGAGACAGGGAAGGGGAAAAGCTGGAAAAGGTCAGAGAATACAATACAGTATGGGAATGAGAGCATGGCAAATGGATAAGGATAAGAGGAAGGAAAGAAGGGACAAAGGAGGGAGGGAGGGAAGGAAGAAGATAAGAAGGAAGAAGGCAGGCAGGCAGGCAGGCAGGAAGGAAGGAAGGAAGGAAGGAAGGAAGGGAGGAAGGGAGAAAGTCAGGCAGGAAGGGAGAAAGTCAGGCAGGAAGGGAGAAAGGAAGGAAGGAAGAAGGAAGGTAGGCAGGAAGGAAGAAAGAAAGGAAAAAAGGAAGGAAGGAAGGAAGGAAGGGAGGAAGGGAGAAAGTCAGGCAGGAAGGAAGAAAGGAAGGAAGGAAGAAGGAAGGAAGAAAGAAAGGAAAAAAGGAAGGAAGGAAAAAAGGAAGGCAGGCAGGCAGGCAGGCAGGCAAGAAGGGAAGCAGGCAGGCAGGCAGGCAGGAAGGAAGGAAGGAGGAAGGAAGCAAGGGAGGATGGGAGGAAGGGAGGATGGGAGGAAGGGAGGATGGGAGGAAGGGAGGATGGGAGGAAGGGAGGAAGGAAAGAAGGAAAGAAGAAAGGGAATAAGGGGGAGGAAGGAACAGTGTTTCCTTCACTTCATCTGTCCACAGACAGCAGAGTCATGCCACCTGCCCACACGATCTGTGAGTACGGGTCCCACCTGATAAAGCTGCCTCCCCAACTCACTTCTGCTGACAGGAAGGGGGAGCAGGAAATCTTTTGCTTGGCTCCTGGGAGACTCTTCATGATGTAACTGCATGTTATTCTCAGAGCACAAACCGCGAATTCGTGCCCTCTAAAGGGGTAGGTGCTCAGGAGAGTATTTTTGGGGAAGGGGCAAAAGGTTGGGTGAGCTCAGGGGCGTTAAGTGGGAGAGAAGAACAATGGCCCATCTCTCCCATGGCCCCCTACAGAGCCTTGCTCTGCATTGAGAGTTGGGACTTTCCATTCATAAAACTGCACAGAAAAGAATTCTGCCTTTCTAGAATGATCAATGTGGAGGCCCTCTGAGCCATATGTATTCACAATGTGAAAGAAAACCCTTCCTTCCTAGCGGAATGATAATGAACTGGCCTTGGGTCCTGTTGGGGGAGCATCACTGAATCTAACAGTGGAGAGGCGACAAGAAAAGACAACACCCAGCGTCTTGATGGAATGCGGCACATCACCCCAGAGATCCAGACTCCCAAGAAACCACATGCCCCCTTTTCCTGCTCTCTCAGTAATTAATATCCATCCAAGAGATGTTTCATTTTTGGATTACAATATGGACCCCACTGAGATTTCCCTCACAAAGGCAGCAAAACCTAATTTGGTAAGAGAGCAATATAACTCCCTCACAAAAGACGTGGGTGGTGGTGGGGTTGGGGTGGGGGGAATGACTTGCAAACACCCATTGAGATCTCAGCCATGGCCAGAGAAATATGGAAATATTTCTCTTTAACCCAAGAAAGGAAACGAAACTGTGCGCGCAGAGATAGCCCTGCTCTCTCAAGAGTGAAATTTCTCCAAATGCTGATCTTCAGTTCTCTCATATCAGAATTACATGGAATAAAACTTCTACACCGCTAGGTCAGGGGCCAGTCTCTCTCTCTCTCACTCTCTCTCTCTCTCTCCCCCCACACTCCCCCTCTCTCTTCACACCCCCCTCTCTTTATTATGTATGTATACTTGGTTTTCTATTTTTATTTTGGGGCCACACTCAGCAGTACTTTGGAGCTACTCTCGACTTGGTGATTGGCCATCAGGGATTCTCTCCGACAGTGCTTGGGTGGGTAGGTGGGGATATGGTGCCGGGGACTGAATGTGGGCCTCTGGCAAGCAAAGCCTATACTCCAGCCCTCAGATCTACACTTCAACTGAGCCGAAAGCCTGTATGTAGTCCTATATGCTCTGTACATCAATGTCTGAATCAGTCATTCTCAGACCTGGGATCACAGTACTGCCCAGAGGGCCTGTAACACATCTGACCTGTCCCCTCTTGTAGAGTTTCTGATTCAGTAAGTTTGGGTCAGGACATGAGGATCTGCAAGATTTCTGAAAGCTCCACAATGACACTGAGGCTCCTTTTTCTGGGGAGTCCACTTTGAGAACCACTGGTTTAGAACAGGTGAAGCAATTCAGTCTTGTGTGTGTGTGTGTGTGTGTGTGTGTGTATGTTCCACCCAGCCATACTCCGGAGTTATTCCTGGCTTTGCACTCAGGAATCACTCATGATGGTGCTCAGGGGACCATATGGGATGCCGGGGATTGAACCCAGGTCAGCCTTGTGCAAGGCAAACGCCCTCCCCGCTCTACTATTGCTCTGGCCCAGCAATTCAGTCTTGGTCAGTCTTGTGTCATCTACTTCCTGTACTCAGTTCAACTCTGAGGAGCAGAGTAGCATGGGAGACAGACAGGGCTGGGGGCTGGTTTTCTATGTCTCTGGGGGTGATGAAGGCTTGGTGAGGTAGTGAAGCCCTCAGGCCCTTAGGAACTCCTCAGGGCACAGGTGGTGGCACACCTGTCAGGTAACCCGGCCAGTCTCTCTGGCTGGTTCTTCAGATTTCCAGGTACTTAGTGGATGTCCAGTAAGAATGGGATTGTAGATCTGGTCTGGGTCAAGACATGAAGGACTAGCCACATCCAGCCCTTCCAGTAAATCCCAGAACCAAGCACGGAAGAGGACAATGTCTCTCCACACTGTTAAGCAGGCAGAGGTCTGTGCGGAATCTAGTCTGGGGTCCGGAGAGCGCGTTCATCAGGCTTAGCACTTAAGTACCCCAAGGACCACCGGAAATGATCTCCAAGCGCAGAGCTGGGACTAGCCCCCGGCCCAGGAGAGCAATCTCTCCTCCGTGCCTACAACAAGGTCAGACCTCTTTGAGAGGCATATTCACATGCCATAGATCACCCTGGGCTGATATTTCAGGGTCCCAGGCCACAGATGCTTTCATCCTTCCTTCTAGAAAGTGTTAGGTTGGGGGACGTTTGTGGCAGGGCTTGGCTGTGGTTCAGAGGCAGCCAACGGTTTGGGCTCATTTTCACTTGCTTAGACACCTGCAGTTACCAATACAGCCACTAGAGGTCTCAGCAGGACAGTGATAGTTACCAGCTCCAGGAGAGGAAAGGAGCCTCTAGGGTGGTGGGCGGAGTAGCTGTCTACACCTAGAGACAAGAGAGGGAGCTCATGAACTCTGCCTTATCCTCAGGAGTCCTTAACAGAGCAACTGGTTTTGGACGTCTTCAAATGGGCTATGGTTGTATGTGATGAAGGAAGGGCAATGCCCTGGCTTGCCAAGAAAGGGTCTAACTTGCTACCGTTTCCTTTTTCTTTTTTCTTTTTGGGTCACATCCGGTGTTGCACAGGGGTTACTCCTGGCTCATGCATGCAGGAATTACTCCTGGCGGTGCTCAGGGGACCATATGGGATGCCAGTAGTCAAACCCGGTTGGCTGCGTGCAAGGCAAATGCCCTACCCGCTCTGCTATCGCTCCAGCCCCTTGCCACCATTTCTAACAGCTGCTCGTGACCTGGCCAATGTATATATTTCAATTTTACATAAAGTTATGTAGAGTATGTGAATGCAGCTTGAGGAGCCTCTTGGTACAACAGAAGAAGAACCCCTGCGCCACCACCAAAATTCTGGAGCTGATTTTCTACTCCAGAGCACTTTCCTGAGATCACATCTTTCAGGGCTCTGTTTTGTGTGGCAGCATCAGGAGCTAAAAGGTGCACAGGAAATGATGCATCCCTCTGTTTGTTTCCCTCTGCTCTCCGCTCTCCAGATCCCGCCTATTCCCTTCCTGCCTCCAGTCCCCTCTACACCCTCCTCCCTCATGCGCTCACTAACTTTGAGTTAGGATCAGATATGAAGAAGAGCTGCTTGCAGACCAGCTGGGGTAGTTTGGAAAAAGTTGCATGTTTAATGAAAAAAAGACTAATCTTCATTTATCATTAGAAATATCCCAAACAAGATGACAAGGAGATACCATGGCACAGCAGTGAGAATGGCACATACCAAAAAAAATGGGAACAATCTGTGTTGGTAGGGCTGGGGTGAAAGAGGAACTCTCATCCACTGCCCCATGGGAATGTTGCCCAGTTCACTTTTATGGAGTTCTCAGTAAACCAAGAATTGAACTGCGATATGATCCAGCAAGTCCACGTCTGGGTATCTACCCTGCCACTGTCACTGTCACTGTCCTCCTGTTGTTCATCGATTTGCTCAAGCGGGCCCAGTAACGTCTCCATTGGAGACTTTGTTG
>JAOXYA010019295.1:0-13560 GCA_028565675.1 Sorex palustris | reverse complement strand
GCATCCCATATGGTCCCCTGAGCACCGCCAGGAGTGATTCCTGAGTGCAGAGCCAGGAGTAATCCCTGTGCATAGCCGGGTGTGACCCAAAAAGCAAAAATTAAATAAATAAAATAAAACAGTTGCTCCATGGTGTTTTAATTCACATAGTTTTAATAAGTAATATGCAGTATTCTTACCTTTTCTTCTTTGAATGTAATTGTATTATTTACTCTAGCAACTTTTTTTTTTTTTTTTTTTTGCTCCTTGGGTCACACCCGGCGATGCACAGGGGGTTACTCCTGCCTCTGCATTCAGGAGTTACTCCTGGCGGTGCTCAGGGGACCATATGGGTTGCTGGAAATTGAACCTGACTTGGCCGCGTGCAAGGCAAACGCCCTATCCACTGTGCTATCTCTCCAGCCCCTCTAGCAACTTTTTAAGAGTGTCTTTTTTATCATTAGGTTTGAACCTTTTGTTTCTGCTATGCCTTTACAGACTTATCTTTATGTTTCTTGTGTATAAGCTTCATTAAACTTCTTAGACCAGCAGGTTTACAAATTTAGAAATGTTTTAACCAGTATGTCTTCAAATATTTTTCAGTCTCCTCCTCCTTTTTCAGATACTCTAATGACGTCTGTATATTAGACTGTGCAGAGTTGCCCCACATCTCACTGATGCTGTGTACTTTGAATTATTTTTTTCCTCTATTTCATTTTCAAGAGTTTCTACTGCCCTTTCACATTATACCTGCAGTTAACCCCATTCATTGTATTTCCCATTCACAAACTGTCCATTTTATCTCTAGAAGTTTGATTTAAATCTTCTATTTAATATTTTCCATTCTGAGAACCCCTTTGGGAACACATTCTCTAGCCTCACTCAACTTTTCACATGTCTGTAATTCCACCCCACAGCTTGCAAATGGCTTCAAAAAATAAAAATAAAAAACCCAAGCTAGAAATCACCCAGCTAAGCCACTCCAAAAATACCTGACCTCCAGAAGCTCTTTCATATAATAAATGTCTATTACTGTTACAAGCTACTAAATTTGGGGATAATGTTTAAGGTGGCCATAGATAATTAATATGAACAGAATCTCCCATAAGTAACTGTCTGGAGCCTAAGTATTTTCATCAGTTTCTGAGGGTTGTACCGCAATCCAAGCTTCCCGCTGCTGGGTTTTGATAAATGAAAAGGAGCCAAGATTAATTACTGGACTGCTTACTCTGCACCTGCAGCATTGCTGGAGTTTGCATTTAATATACAGTGGAAACTATGACTTTTGAATAAACCTTATAATTTGAACAAAATGTGAAAAATATACTCTCTCCCCAAAGGCCTTGTGCTGTGACTGACTCTCCCATTTCCCAGAGGTTGTCGTTTGAGCAAAGGACTTTCTGAAGCTTGTGACTAGAGCCTCCACCTGCTTCCCAAGGAAACCCTCAAACTGGCACATTCACAAAGGCTGGGGAGGGAGCTATGGTAAGAGAGCCACAAGCCTGGGAGTGGAGCCCAGCTGCGTGCAGACAGGATGGCATGTTCTTTATCTATTAGTCACTTACAATAATGGACTGCATTTCGATGGAACTAGTGATGAATTTAGTTAGCTACAGTCTCTCAAGACAAACCTCAATATACAGCTTGAGCAAACAGCAAAATGAAATAAATGCACATATGCTCAGACACTTGGGCAAGGGGGAAGAACACTAATATTTGCCCAATAGGAAAAAGAACCTATTGTGTTTCAGGAGTTTCTTACTCTCTTTCTGTACCCAGAGGCCTACCTGTGCAGTGCTAGGCACTAACAAGTGTGTCTGATCTCTTCCGGTGCATCTCAGGAAAGAAGCCAACTTGCCCCTTCCAAAATGCTAATGAAGCACTTTGGAACTCTCTCATGCCCACGAGAACACTAGGATGCCCTCTATTCAAGCTCTGAGCATATTCCTTGTCCTTGAAACCTGTGTGCATCTAAGATAGGTACCTCCAGGGGCAGAAGGGAAATATAAGATCATTTAATCCTCACAACACTTTCATAATATAGACTGTTTAACCTTCATTTTGCACATGAAGAAACTGAAGTGCAAAGTAAATGCATGGGAGGGCACCTTTCTTGAGCTACTTTTCCTTTCTTTTTTGAAGGGTGTTTATTTTGGGTTCCATACCCAGTGTTGCTCAAGGATCACTCCTTGAGGTGTTCAAGGGATTGTGTTGGGTGATAGGGACAGTACCCAGGTTGGCGGCGTACAAAGCAAGTACCTTACCCCCTTCTCCAGTCCCTGGACAGTGGTTCTCAAAAATATTCCTAAGAGCAAACAGCATCAGAAAACTGGTTAGAAAATCTCAGAGAGAAAATACAGGAATTAAGACCTTTGCCTTGCATGCAGCTAACCACGGCCTAAGCCCAAGTATAACATATGGTCACCTGAGTACCACCATGAGTGATCCCTGAACACAAAACCAGGAATAGTCGTAAAACACTGCCAAGCATGACCCTAATTAGCTCCCCTAATCCCTGCCAAAAGAAGAAATGCAAATGTTCCTCCTTTCCCTAGACCTAAAGATTCAGAAACTTCAGGATGAGGCCATCAGTACTATGCTTGCTGGCTGGTTATTAAACACTTCCATTATTAGATATTAAACCACCCAAACTATAATTGAATGTCATATTAAACACAAAGAAAATTAGTCTGCAAACTCCCTATTGTTTGGCTTCACCAACAGTTGCCCAAGCTCTTGAGGTTATTGGCCTCTAGTATTAATTTTTTTACTATAGTATCATAGTTTACAATTCTTTTATGCTTGCTGTGCTGCTATACCAAAGTGCCAAGATTCCTTCCAGCATTATCCCAAGGCCCCTTCCTCTATGCCTTTCCCTCAGCATCTTCAGTTCTATAGCCACAAGCCAGGATATTTCCATTAGGGATTGTCTTATCCCTTGCTTTTATTTATTTTTTATACACTGCATATGAGAGTAACAGGTAATGTCTTTACCTTTCTGATTCATTTCACTTAGCATGATCTCTTCCAATTCCATCCAAGTTGCAGCAGACTGCAAGATTCCACCTTTGCTCATAGCTGTGTAGTACTCCACTGTGTCTATGTATCACAGTTTCTTTATCCACCCATCCATCATTTTTTCCAGGTCTTGTCTATAGTAACTAATATTGTGATGAGGGTAGGTGTGCATATTTGACCTCCACTTTATCTGTACGTGGAATCTCTAGGGTGTTTATCTTCCCAGACCCATGTTTGATGGCATCAAGAAATCATCCAGGGGAAGAAGGTGCTTATGTATATCATAGAAATTGGCCAACACTATAAATCAGATAACCTTGTATTCAGAGAGCTTATATGCATACATGCACCGTGACACAACTGGACTTAGTGTTCTTGTTTTAACCAGGCCTGGGAGCATTCCAATGCCCACTGAAGGTAGAGACCTCATGCAGAATTGTCTTTCACTGCAGGCTTCACATTATACACTTAACTTATAGCATTACAGGAAAATGAAAGTAGATGCCCTCTGGTCCAAGTTGCAGCAAACTGGCCACTATCACTTACCTCCCCAGTACCCCAATGCAGGCATCAAAGCCACATTCTCAACCCTTGGTAGGAAGGATCCTGGTACTCAGAAGCCAGTCCTGAGGGTCTTTTGTGGTAATGGGGTGCCAGGGCTAAGATTCACCTGGTTAAGAGTTTGTTGCTGGATCTCAGCAGCTCTCCCTGATGGTCATTGGTCACCCAGTCCTACTCTCACAGACGGGGGGAGACAAAATGCACCAGCGTTGGGTACCTGGGTGCCATCCCAGGTCTTCCTTGCTTGCACGGGAGCTCCAGCAATCTGATTTCTTGCTTATGCAATAAAATGGAAATAATAGCCACCTACCCCCCCCCAAGTCTCTAGGAAGACTTGCACCAATAATTTAGAAAAAGAACTAAGACTGAAGTACAATTCCATTAATAGTGACTATACTTGCTTTTCCACTTAGCTGGAAAAGAAAGAAAGGCCAGTGTCAGTATTTCTACTCCTGTTGTATTAAAGACAGATACAAAGGCATAGAAAGGGAAACATGCAAAGTGCTGAGAACAGAGAGAGCTACTGAAACAGCAAACACCAGAAAGGCATCCTGTTAGCCAGTGATGGATCCCCGTTACACCCTCTAATGAGCACAGTTCCCAATCCTGGGGCTGAACGGTCCTAATTTATTCCCAGTCGATCCAGGTTCCCTAGCAAGAAAGTAACTGTTAATTTGGTTATAGTGATTACCAGCTGGTTCTCTAGTTTATTGCTACAATTTCTCCAAAGCAAATATCTAGGGGGTCAAGACATTCTTCTGTCTTTTTGTGCTTCAGGAGAGGCGGCATTGCCCTGGGTCCTGGCAGCCCCAAACTCCAGCAGCCACAGGGAGACTCCAGGGTCCCTGGAGGAAATGAAGCAAGAAGAGGGAGTTGGGGAGAAGTTCTGAGGGGAAAAGGGAGGGCTGGAGGGACATGGATAAAGCCCATGATCTTGTACCTCATGTGGGCAGATGCAGGTACAGAGAGTCTGTCCCATCACCCACAGTCCAAGCTGTGATTGACTTAGCAAACATGCCGCTTTTTCTATTTGCTGGGTGCTGCTGTAAGGACTCTAAGTCACAAAAATATCATCCCACTAACCCAGCAAAGTTGTGGTACTACTCCTGTCTCACAGATACGAATATTCAGGAGGTAGCACAGAGAGGTTAAGTGACTTGCATGTGGTCACACTTTCAAAGAAGCTGAGCCAGGATTTGAACCCTGAGAACAGACAACTGGTTAAAGAAACTTTGGTACATCTACATAATGGAATACCGTGCAGCTGTTAGGAGAGATGAAGTCATGAAATTTGTGTATAAGTGGATGGACATGGAGAGTATCATGCTAAGTGAAATGAGTCAGAGAGAGAGGGACAGAGATAGAAGGACTGCACTCATTTGTGGAAAATAAAATAACATAATATGAGACTAACACCCAAGGACAGTAGAAACAAGGACCAGGAAGATTGTTCCATAGTTGGAAGCCTGTCTGATGAGCTTGGGGAGAAGGCAGCTGGAATAGAGAAGGGATCATTATAAGACAATGATGGTTGGAGGAATCGTTCGGGGTGGGAGATGTGTGCTGAAAGATAAAGGACCAAACGTGATAACCTCTCAGTATCTGTATTGCAAACCATAATGCCCAAAAGTAGAGAGAGTATGGGGGAAATTGTTTGCCATAGAGGCGGGGGAGGGTTGGAAAGGGGGCTATACTGGGGACATTGGTGGTGGAGAATGTGCACTGGTGGAGGGATGGGTGTTTGATCAATGAATGCTCGAAACTCAAACATAAAAGCTTTATAACTATCTCACAGTGATTCAATTAAAAAAATGCATTTCCCTCAGACAGAACCCAAAACCTGTGGTCAGAGCCACACAGGATCTGAGTTTAAAGCAAATAGGAGCATAAGGCAGTGAGGAAAGTGCTCCGCAGAGATGAATAACAGAGAAGGAGGCAGAGTCAGCTCTGCCTAGGATGGAGGGAGAGGCCAGGGGGATAATACCTTCTCATCCAGAGCCTTGCTCTTTAAGCTGCGGGTCACTACCCCTTCTGGCGTAACTTTTAAATGTTTTAAAATAAATTTCTTTGTGTGTAGGGAGCTGGAACAATAGCACAGAGGGTAGGGCATTTGCCTTGCACACAGCCAACCCGGGTTGGATTCCCAGCATCCCATATGGTCCCCCGAGCATCACCAGGAGGAATTCCGGAGTGCATGAACCAGAAGTCTTTTATATATAGCTTTATGTGTGTGTGTGTGTGTGTGTGTGTATGTGTAGCACTATCCTCCTGTTGTTCATTGATTTACTCAAGCGAGCCCAGTAACATCTCCATCGTGAGACTTGTTGTTACTGTGTTTGGCATATATATATATAACCAGGGTAGTATGAAAATTTCTCAGGTAAAACTAACAAGGTCACTAGTGAGAAATGTTTAAGAAGCCCTCACCTAAAGGCATCTAAAATGTGACATCTTGGTACAGGAGATCCTGAGAAGAAAAAGTCACTGATCCATTGTACAGATGGGGAAAAATGAGGATCCAAGAAATTAAGTAATTTGTTTTCAGGAGGTCACACACCCATGAAACTCAGCCCACATGCCCCTATGTCCCATATTCTCTTCCTACATCAGTTACAAGCTGTGCACAGCAGGACCCACGCTGGGGACTGCCCACATGGCAGCTGACTCCCTCCCACTTAGCAGGTAAAGTGATGAAACCTCAGGACTGGAATGTGCTTTCAGTGGTGAGCACGTGTCCAGGGGGTGTGATGTCCAGGTGCGACTCTCATACCCCATGTCCCATTTGGCCCTGGTCGCCCCTGAGCATCACTTGGATTAGCCGCCCCCATAACAGTTTTTTTTGAGGGATCACACCCAGAGATGCATAGGGGTTACTCTGGCTATGCACTCAGGAATTACTCCTGGCAGTGCTTGGGGGACTATATGGGATGCTGGGAATCGAACCCGGATCAGCCACATGCAGGGCAAACGCCCCACCCATTGTGCTATCACTCCAGCCCCATAACAGTTGTTTTCAAAGGAACAAAATGAGGGCTGGAGTGATATTACACAAGGTAGAGTGTTTGCCTTGCATGCCACCAGCCCGAGTTCGATCCCTGACATCTTACATGGTCCCCCTGAGGACTGCCAGGAGTATTTCCTGAGTGCCAAGCCAAGAGTAACCCCTGAGGGGCTGGAGCAATAGCACAGCAGGTAGGGTATTTCCCTTGCACGCGGCCAACCCGGGTTCAATTTCCAGCATCCCATATGGTCCCCTGAGCACCACCAGGGGTAATTTCTGAGTGCAGAGCCAGGAGTAACCCCGGTGCACTGCCAGATGTGACCCAAAGAGCAAAAAAAAAAAAAGAGTAACCCCTGAGTATTGTTGGGTGTGACCAAAAAACAACAACAAAAATTTCCCCCACAGATGAGTTCCTCCTTCCTCTCTGCCCCCCTCCGGACAGTTATAAAGAAAATGCCAGTCCAGGCACCTGATTTGTCAGCCTTCTCCCCTAATGCTCCGAAACTCCTGCACCAGAAAAGCAGCTTTGGACCAGGGAGCACCTGAATACTGGGAGGCTTCCTGCCCAGTCCCAGCTGGCACCTCCAGAAGTGATGCTAGCTCCAAGAGTTCCTGGCACTGCTTGTGGGCAGAGCTCCTGCAGCCACATGGCAGGCGGTAGCCCCGGCCAGGGCTTAGCTGTGCCTGGTCTCTGCTGTAGGGGGCTGTAGCACGGGTGCCCACCCACCACTGGTATCACCCCAGGAGTCTGGACCACAAGAGGTTTTTCCTGCCCCTCTCACGCATGTGTTTCCATCCATTCCAGGGATTTATTTCTCTACAAGGGACCCAAGTGACCGAGCTTGTTCCTGGCCCTGAGGACCCAGGGAAGCACCTATTCGAGATCAGCCCAGGTAAGTGTGAACACGTGATGGCTCTGCTCTGAACTGGCCCCCTGGGACCCCCCACCCTTCCAGCAGTGTTCCCATTTCCCTGTCCCATGACAGCAGCAGCAGCCTGGTCTCCAAGCACAGCTCGAACGTGACCAGACCTCCAGGTGACTGAAAGTTGGGGGGAAAGTTAGAAAATAGCATCAACTGTCAGGGTCAGCTTTCTATGTAAGGAGCACCTATGGATGGCTGATTCACAGAGAGCACTGGCGAAGAACCCAATCAACATAAAGCGAGGTCCAATGCAAATAAGCCCAGAGAGAAGAAGCTAAATCAGATTCAGAGCATTTAAATCAACTGTCACTGTCACTGTCACTCTCCTTCCATTGTTCATGGATTTGCTCGAGCGGGCCCAGTAACGTCTCCATTTTGAGACTTGTTGTTACTGTGTTTGGCATATTGAATACATCACAGGGAACTTACCAGGCTTTGCCATGTGGGCATTTAAATCAACATCAGCATGAATTCCAAAATAGGATTTCTCCCCCACCCGCCCCTCTCTGTGTGTGTGTGTGTGTGTGTGTGTGTGTGTGTGTGTGTGTGATGTGGGGCAGGGAGAGCAGGCAAGGCAGGGAGGAAGGGACCCCGATAAACCAAGGAAGCACAGTCATGTTAGCAGCGATGCGAGAGTTGTGGTTCTAAGCCTCCAAGTTCAAAGTGTGGGACGCAGTGGATGTATCTTGCTGGTGAGTCTTTGCGGAAGGGCTGGCTGGAGTCAGGGGCTGTTTTTCTCTTCTCTCCCCAGAGGCAGAGACTGAAACCAGGCACTGGTTGCTTATTCAAGAGAACATTCCCCAAAAATTTGGCAGAAAGAACAGAGCCAGTCAGAGTGTGCTGTGGCTGGGTGGGCATCTGCAGTGACCACCCCACTTCCCAAACAGAGTCCAGGACCAGCGGGCCCTTCTGGAGACTGTGGGAGCGGGGTCATCCTGGGAATGGGGGAGGGACACAAGACCCTTCCCGCTGCCTGCCTATATGCAAGACTCTAGTTTCAGCCCCCTCCCCTTACCCGAATGCCATTTCTTCTGTGTGTTCCCTACTTGGGCAGTTCATTCGTCTCCTTAGGAATCTTGGTAAATGCACAGTAGAAGGGAGCAACAGAGGCATCTCAGGATGCAGGGGGAAGTAGAGGCTGGCCTGACTAGGAGACGGGGGTTTTGACTTCTGCAGATGGGGAAGGGAGGAGACCAGCCATCTGGATATGAGGGTGTTGAGGTGCCGAGGGAAACGCTGCCTAAGTGCCAGGGGCTCTGGGTGTGGGAGTTGGGGTGCAGTGAGGAGCAGTCAGGGCTGGAAGGTGGGGTGTACAGCACCGTGAATTCGGAATCTCGAGTCTGTGCCTCAAGGAGCAGTTGGGGAGATGCTTCATCGGGCACACAGTGACGGACATGCGTTTCTTTGGGTCTGGGAGGAAGAAGCCCCGTTTGCAAGTTAACACGCTCTCAGGTTCTGAGAGGAGAGCGTAGGCATCTTTGGAGGGCATTTAGCTACCTCACCCAATGAGCAAAACCTCCCGCTAAGGCAGAGAAACTTTAGTACTGCTCAGGCCTGAGGGCAGGGGCGAGTTGGTGCTTGGGGACAGGTCGGGTTAGAGGGGCACTCTCTACCACACTGAGTATCCCAGAAGTGCCAAGGATGTCAACTCTTGAAAAATGGTCATGGACAAGACCAATTTGAATTATGATTTAAAACGCATTAAGTTTTTTTGGTTTGTTTTGTTGTGGGACCACACCCAGTGGTGCTCAGGGATTACTCCTGACTGCTGTACTCGGAGCTTATTCCTGGTGGGGCTCTAGGGACCATATGGGTGGGGCATGAGGGATGGAACCCAGGTCTGCTACGTGCAGGGCAAGTGCCCTACCCGCCAAACTATTGCTCTAGCCCTCAAGTGTATGAATTTTAAACCGCGGCTTTCTTCATTCTTCATGCACTTTAACAGTTGTTTTGAAATGCATAAATTTTGCACCTAGAATGGCGAATGCTGGGGGGAAGGTTATTCTTTGAGTGCCATCTAGTGGCGAGTCTGGCTGTGCACACACTCTCGGGTTCCCTACTCCAGTCAGCCTCGCTGGCATCACTGCAGCTATCCACTGTCCCCCACTCCCATTCCACCCCCACCCCTCTAAGCCCACAGTCCTGATCTCCCAATCCCCCAGACCCACGCTGTGAGGCTGGTCGTAGGAAAAGGGTTCAGATTCAAAAGCCCTGGATCCTCTTCTTTTTTTTTTTTTTTTTTTTTTTTTGCTTTTTGGGTCACACCCGTGGTTGCACAGTGATTACTCCTGGCTCATGCACTCAGGAATTACTCCTGATCGTGCTTGGAGGACCATATGGGATGCTGGGAATCGAACCCGGGTCGCCCACGTATAAGACAAATGCCCTACCTGCTGTGCTATCGCTCCAGCCCCCGGATCCTCTTCTACCAGGGACTTTTCTCCTACCTGGGCAGTTGCCTGGCAAGCCCAACTTCCCAGGCCCAACCCTTGGAGTGGTCAGCCCCTGACTGATGATCCTTTTAGCCTCCTCCACCTTCTTTCCTCCCTCCCTCCTTCCTTCATCCTTTTTCTTCCTTTCTCCCCTCCCTTTCTCCCTCCTTGCTTTCCTTCCTCCTTCACTCCCTCCTCCATCCCTCCCTCCCCTCTCCTTCCAGTGATTTAATCATTGGCTTGTAGGACTATAATGAATGAACAGGGAGTTAGTTCTCTATCGCTATCCATGTGTAAGACTCATCACAGTCACGCCCCACACCCAGAGACCCTTTATCCATTTGCCCCACACCCTCTGATAAGCTGCAGAGTTGTGACTCAGTCTAGGAGTGCAGTTGCATTTTGCCAGTGCATCTGCCTTACTTCTTCACTGTCTACAACCCAGACTGCAGATAGCCAGTTCGGGGGAACTGGAATGGAGTATGGGGTTGCCAGAGGCTGTGGGAGCACTAAGATTCCATCACCGAGAAGCAGGGCAGGGCAACGGTGCTGGGTCCTGAGCCAGGAGCAGAGAGGGGTGGCAGTGCTGGCAGGTGAACCCCACAGGCACCTCCAGTGCTGGTGGCTCCCTCCTAGGTCAGGGTGACTCTTTAGGCCGTGCTCCCTCCGTGCCAAGACTGGGTTGATCCCCAGGCCTTGCAGCAGGAACCAGGAGCCCCCAAAAGAACTTGCAGGCCTTCAGGAGGGGAAAGGAGTTGGCAGGCCACAGTCCCCTTTAAGTGAGCCCCTTGCCCCATAGAAGGTCCACATTGCTGGTCTAATCTCGCAGAACACTGCAAAGTTTGCCAGATCCTTCCATGGAGCCACTCAGGGCGGGCATGGGATGACTTTCCAGGGCTGTTTCCTGGCTGTACAAGAGCCCAGTGTGTGTGCTGCAGGGCAGGCAAACAAGAGAGGTGGGAAAGGACCCACTTCTTCCTCCCCAAACCTCCGGTGGGCAGCAGCCCTGGCCAGGGATGTTGTGGAGGCCTCAGGTTTCCAAGTTCCAATTGGGGGCTGATGTCTGAGGATGGCACCCTGGAAATCAGGGCGAGTCAGCGGACCTGAGCACGCAGCGGTTCCATGGGGCAGGCTGGGGTCTGCAGGCAGAAAGCAAGGCGCAGGCCAGCAGCTTCAGAGAGCCTGCGACAGGCCCCTCTCCCTGTCTGCACCTGCTTACTTTCTCTTCTTTTTTTTTTTTGCTTTTTGGGTCACACCCAGCGATGCACAGGGGTTACTCCTGGTTTATGCACTCAGGAATTACTCCTGGTCATGCTCGGGGGACTATATGGGATGCTGGGAATCGAACCCGGGTCAGGCCGCGTGCAAGGCAAACTCCCAACCCGCTGTGCTATCGCTCCAGCCCCTGCACCCGCTTTCTGCCCTACCCAAGCCACAGGGAAGAGTCTGGGAACTTTACAGAAGCCCCGCCCAACTGCTATTAAAATGGTCATGCTTTGGGAAAAGTCTCTGAAAGCCTCCTTCCTCGGCCTTGTGGCTTGAAAATGGGGATAATGTAGGCTCAGAGAGATAGTACCAGGGTTAAGGCACTTGCAGAATACTGCCTAACCCCAGGGCAATTCTCAGCATCTCATAGATCACCCCCTGCTGGAATTAATAACACGCCCCCACCCTCCTACCCCCCTCCTAACCCCAAGGACAGATCTAGGAGAAATTCTCAGCACCAGGGTATGGCCCAAGGCCCCACTCTCCCCCCAAAAATAAGGAAAAGAAAATGGGCTTAACGGAGCCAAGCGTGTTCCCTGTGTGTTTGGGAAGGAGGCATCGAGGTCCAGCATCTGACTCATCGGCAGTGCCTGGCGTTTCTCTATTCTTCCATCCTCTCCCTCGCCCCTTTCCCCCCGCAATCTCTCCAACTGTTTATCGCGTTATAACAATGTGATTAAGGCTTAGACAGTCCCTCGGAATAAACAGGCTTGGTGCTGGGTGATAAGCACTTGACTGGGGGTGTCCTGGCTGATTAGGGAAGATTTCACTCAGGCTTTGCCTTGATGGAAAAGGAAAACTTACCCACCTGGACACTCAGGAGAAAGACATCCAGAAAAAGGGTCTAGAGCAAGGCTGGGGTTCACAGAGCAGTGGGGGAGGGCTAAAGCAATAGCTGTGTGAGAGACCTGGAGGGCAGAGGAACGAGAGGTAAAGGTGAGTGGGGCCAGGTCACATGGGGCCTCCAATGTTCCCCTGAGAAGCTTGGACCTGAGCCATTGTGTGTTTTCAGCTAACAGGAGGGATGGCTCAAACCCAAACCCAAGAGCACTGGGGCGGAGCTGGAGAGATAGTACAACAGGCAGGGCACTTGCCTTTCACACAGCCAACTCAGGTTCAATCCCTGTCCCCATCTGTGGTTCTGTGTACCTGGCCAGGAGTGAATCCTGAGCATAGTTGGGTATGACCCAAAATTTAGAAAAAAAAAAAAAAAGGAAGAAAGGAAGAAAGAACAGCCCATGGGGCAGTGGCGGGGTGGGACCGATGAACAGATGAAGGGACTGAATAATTCCTTCTTGGCCACCATCTTTGCTGAGTCCTGGGCACCATCGCAGATGAGACCCCACTGCCCAGCAGTGGCCTTGCCAAAGCCCCAGCAGGGAGGAGCCCAGAAGCCTGGCCACGTATAGCTGAGTTCGGATTCTTTCTGTGCAGCTGCAACCTCTCAGCAGGGAGCCTGGGCCCTGCACACCAGCTCTGCCTTTAGAGCCTGTTTGAGTAGAATGTGCCCCATTACCAGGGCGAGACACTCAGATTTTCCCCGCTCCTCTGGGTCCCTGCTTTACCACCTGCAAGATCAGATACCTCCAAGGTATCCACCTGCCCTACTAGGATGGCTCGGGTTGGCATTCGTAACCAAACTTGCCCCGAGAGAGTAGATCCTTTCCAGTGATTTCTCCTGTCTACTCTGGTCACTAATAAGCCACTCAACTTGCAGCTGGACATTCAGCTTGCAGCTGCCTCTCCTTATCGGCCTGCAGCTTGGAGCAGATAGGAAACTATCTCCAAGGCCCGACCTTGAAGCAAAGCCAAGCACTCAGATTATCCCTCCGAAGTAGATGGATAGGACCTCCCGACATCCTACATTCAACATCCACCGAGCATCGCTCATCTCATTACCCGCCTGCTGGGCCGGACGGAGATCTCCGTCTATTAAGGCACCTGGTACCAGCCAGTCCAAGTATCAGCCTGACCTCACAGGGCCCCCAAAGAGTTAGTCTGCAGAGCGCCAGATGACAAGTAATGACGGAAATCACATTCGATGAGAAGTTCACAAGCGTTCTCCAATCCTAAGAGGAGAATCAGCTAATCAGAGAGCAGTTTGCTTGTACTTCTCTGCATGGAGGTCCTCTCCTCTTGCCTTAACCTCATTGCTCTGAAATAAACACAGAACCAGGTACAGGAAGCTGGGAATGAAGGCCCTTGAAAGGGGGCACACAGTCCATTCCTTCAGCTGAAACCATCTGCTGGAGCAGCACCATTCAAGAGAAGCATCACCAGAGCCACATGTGCAGTGAAATGAGTAACCACCAGGAACACTTCCAGGAGTGCCACTCAGCAGCCCGCTGCATGGGGGGGGGGGGGGCGGGGGGAACCAGAT
>JAOXYA010019286.1:0-13560 GCA_028565675.1 Sorex palustris | reverse complement strand
GGACAAATGGAGACGTTACTGGCGCCCGCTCGAGCAAATCGACGACTAACGGGAAGTTAAGTGATTAAGTGATTTTTAAATTAATTAATTAATCAATTAAAGTACTTTCATTGAGTAACTGTGAGCTACACAGTTACAAAGCTGTTCGTGCTTGGGTTTCAGTCATACAGTGTTCCTTTCACCAGGGCACAATTCCCACCACCTGTGTGCCCAGTTTCTCTCCCTCCAACCCATGCCCAAGCCCGCCTCTACGGCAGAGACCCCCCTTCCTCCCACCATCCTGGGCATTGTGGTTTGGAATACAGGTACTGAAAGGTCGTCATGTGTATCCACTTACCTCCTCTCAGTGCTCAGTTCTTGTCCAGAGTGACCAATTCCCACTGTCACTGTCACCGTGGCCCCTTCTCTGTCCTAACTGTCCTCCCTTCATGCCCACTTGTGGCAAGTTTCTAGCCATGGACCCGTTCTCCTGGCCCTAGTTTCTGCTGTCCTTGGATATTAGTCCCTGATAACGTTTCTTGAACATCCCACAGATGAGAGCAGTCACTCTGTGTCTGCCCCCTCCCCCTGACTCATTTCACTCGCATGCGACTCTCCGTGACCAGCCATGGACAAGCATGTTTCATGGCTTCATTTTGCCTGTGGCTGCGTGGCATTTCATCTTGTAGACGTCCCGTGGTTTCTTTACCCAGTCGTCGGTTCTCAGGCACTCGGGTTGTTTCCAGATTCTGGCGACTGAGAACAGGGCTGCAATGAGCTTAGGAGTGCAGATGGCATTTCTGCTGGATTTTTGGGTCTCCAGGTTATATTTCCAGGAGTAGAGTTTCGGGTCCCATGGAAGCTCAATTTCTAGTTTTCTGAGGAATGCCCATATTGTTTTCCAGAAAGGCTGAACCAGTCACCAGCCCACCAATGAAAGACAGTCTCTTTCTCCCCATATCCACGCCAGCACTGGCTGTTCTTGTGCTTTTTGACGTGTGCCAGTCTCTGTGGTGTGAGATGATATCTCAGTGTTGTTTTGATTTGCATCTCCCTGATGATTAGCAATGGGGAACATTTTTTCATGTGCCTTTTGGCCATTTGTATTTCTTCTTAGTGGAAGTTTTTATTTCTTTTCTGCACTTCCAGTGCCTTATATATCTTGGATATGAACCCCCTATCAGGTGGATATTGGGCACATGATTTTTTTCTATTTCGCGAACTGTCTTTATATCTTGGTCACTGTCTCCTTTGATGTGCAGAAACTTCTTAGTTTAATGTCTCCCCGTTTGCTTCTTTTTGCTTCTATTCGCTTGGTCAGTGGTGTCTCATCTTTGTGTCTCAGAAAATCAAGTACCTCGGAATCATCTTAACTAACGAGGTGAGGGACCTGTACAAAAAAAGCCCTACAAAACTAAAACACGGCTTCAAGAAATAAAAGAGGACATGAAGAAATGGAAGATGGGCATTTAGTGTCTTATAATGTGTACGGAAAGCGTTCTGGAGCATGGCAGCGGCTGGGTAGTGGAGGTAGTGGAGCAAAGGCATTTGCCAAGGCGTCAAAAATCAGATGGGCTGGTCACGTAATGAGATTTAGAGACGACCGCTGGACTAGTGCCGCTACCGACTGGATTCCACGGGATGTCAAAAGACCGCGTGGCTGCCCACCTACCAGATGGTCAGACTTCTTTATCAAGATCATGAATGATCGGTTTGAGGCTCTTCGTGTTCCTAGAATGAACAGATGCCATTGGGCTACACTAGCACGCTACAGGGACAAATGGAGATGTTACTGGCGCCCGCTTGAGCAAATCGGCAATTAACGGGAAGTCAAGTGATCAAGTGATCAAGTGAAGAAATGGAGACATCCCCTGCTCATGGATCAGAAGGATTAGCATCACCAAAATGACAATATTCCCCAAAGCACTATATGGATTCAATGCAGTCCCTTTAAGAATACCCATGAATTTTCTTAAAGAAATAGATAAAAAATTTCTGAAATTCATACAGAACAATAACCCCCAGAAATAGTTAAAGCAATTCTTTGGAAAAAGAAGACGGGAGGCGGCACCTTTCCCAACTTCAAACTGTCCTACAAAGTGGTAGTAACTAAAACAGCATGGGGTAAAGACAGATCCTCACTCAGATCAGTGGAATAGAGTGGAATATCCTGACACAGACCTTCAAATGTATCATCATTTTTTCTTTGACAAAGGAGCAAAAAATATGAAGTGGACCAAGGAGAGCGTCTCCAGCAAGGGGTGCTGGGAAAACCAGGCAGCTATGTGCAAGAAAACAAAACAAAAATCAAAAAAACCAAAGACCAAACTCAGCCCTCTTTCTAAGGCCAAGCACAAGAGGCCGATCAAAGTGGATTAAAGGCCTCAGTGTCAGACCTGAATCCATCAGGCTCATGGAGGAAAGCGCAGGCAGAGCCCTCCTTGACATGTTTCTTGATTCTCAAAGCTTCATTTAAACCCCGTGGCCTGCAGAGTGGTTTCGGGCACTCAGACTCCAGCACCAACTCCCCACCCGTGTGACCTTCCCTCCGCAATGGTCCCTGTTCCCCCCACGCCCACCAAGCCTGCCTCTTGAAGGCACAAAATAAATTATTTTATATTGTTTGTTATAATTTTCTTGATATCTATTTGTTAATAAAAATTTATCTGCCTTTTTGCTTAAAACATGCATATATTTATAACTCTACGAAGCTTTCCAAGTCATAATGTTACAGCTTAGCTCATCAAGGTAGCGTTTAAAATGATCAATTATTTTTGCTAAATAGCTCTAGAAATTGAAGTAACCAAAAATTGAAGTAATCAAAAATTCCTAGAAATTTCGGCACTGTGCATACCTCCTTTTTCTCTCGAACAAGTTGACTCTATTTGGAAATAATTAGCATAGAAACTATTTCATCCCCATTTTAGTTAAAAATTTGCAAAATCAAATTACTTGGAAATTATTAATATGACTATTTTATCTTTGTATTAGTCAAAAGTCTCAAGAGATCAAGACTATCTTTCTGTTAGATAACATGAACCAATTCTGATGATTAAACATGATGGGATAAAGTCTTTGTATCCAATTCTTTTTTACTCTATAAACCTGCATGATTTAGACTGAACCATCACTTTTCAAACAAGTTTTTATTTTGAGCCATAACTATTTGAAGCCATAAGTGTTTGGGGGCCAGATATTTTAGTAATTCCATATTTAAAAAATTTTATTTATTGAATCACTGTGAGAACAGTCACAAAGCCTTTCAGTTCAAGTCTTGGTCGGTCATACCATGATCAAACACCCATCCCTTCAGCAGTGCACATTTTCCACCACCAAGGACCCCAGTACAGCCCCTTCCCAACCCTCCCCTGCCTGTGGGGCAGATTTCCGCTTCACTCTCTCTCTCTACGTTGATCACGTTCAATATTACGATAAAAGACCCATCATTATAGTTGGAATTTTCCCCAAAAATCAGACCTGCAAAAGACATCCTTAGATAATTTGTTTTCTATTGCTGATTATGAAGAGCATATGATGTTGTGTGGCCGCTATTGTGGCCACACGATCTTGGATTTCTGATATTCTAGTAATACGTCTGGGGGATTTACTACCAAAAGCTGCTGGGTCCTGAGATTGGTTTGTGTGCCTCTGGGATCATGGTAGTTCAGGAGCCGAGGAGGCATTCGTGGGTGGCAACTTGAGGCCTTGTCAGGGCGGGGAGCAGGGCTGGTTCCACTGCCCATACCATGAAGCCCCACATGCCTCGTCACTGGCTGTCCATTAGGCTCTGAAAGATAGCGGCCACCGTCTCGCCACCACCAAGGGGAAAAGGCGAGGGACAAACACCCTTTCCCTCCCGGGGCAATATGGTGCCGTAGTTTAATGCACAGTCCAGAAGCATTTTGGTTGGGCATTCATTCCATTTTGCTCAAATTTTCCCACCTCCAAATAATTCCATATTGGAGTAAAATAAACACCACATATGTTTAGACATCAAAAGAAGGCATTTGTTTTACCATTTTTTTTTCTTTTTGGGTCACACCTGGCGATGCACTCAGGAATTACTCTTGGCGGTGCTTAGGGGACCGTATGGGATGGTGGGAATTGAGCCCAGGTCGGCTGCGTGCAAAGCAAACGCCCTACCCACTGTGCTATCGCTCCAGCCCCTACCAATATTTTAGTTTAAAAGAGCACTTGAATTTTTTTATTTTTAGAAAAACACAAGAAAACTTCCCTTGGTTTAGTTTTGATAGTCTTGTGCCTCTGTTGTAAAGCTGTCTCACTTCTCTAATTCGGTTTAGGCTGGTGTGAAAATTCTGCTTCCCTCGCTCCCTGCAGCTTTCAGACTATTATCTCATTACAGTTCACACTTTTTAATAAGAAATTTAAAATAAAATCTCCAATCTTGCCATAGAATCCATAATCCATCTCAGGGTCTTCCAGCATATTGATGTAGTAAATCAAACATTATTGTTGTTCAGAATATGCAGTTCATTCTCCGGAGGAAAGGACAAGAGAAAATCATGAGCATTTCCAACACTCTTGGCTGCCCCTCATACGTCTGGGCGCTGGGACCGAGCACATGTATGCCACGGTCTCGTGACAGCCCAGGTGCCAGTGCGTATAAACACTAGAAGCATTTCCAGACGCTCAAGCCTCAGCTGTGAACTGGCCCCCATGGGCCCCTCCTGCCCCGGGGCCTCAGCACGACCCCTCAGGCCTAGGCGCCCGATCTCGGGACCTGGCGCTTGCATGAGGCCAGGCCAGGTCTGTGCTTGAAGACGTTTAGTTTTGCCCATTCGTGGCTTTAACGTCTCCGATTCCACAGGTGGGCGGGTGAACCGACCGAAGCTGAGACGTGCCCTCACCTGCCTGCATGGCCCGGGGACCAGCCCGCTCCTTCGCTGAGGTGGGGTGAGGGCAGGTGCCATGCCCAGGGTCTCCCTGCAGCATGATCTTCCATGTGATGACTCAGGGTTCTGGGCCTCCAATTCCTGCAGCCTTGTCACAGTGTCCGCTCCCCCCACTGCCCATGGTTCCCCCTCCCTGTCCTAGTGGCCCCCAAACACATGGCGACATCCTACGGAAGACCACTCTGGGGGCTGTTGGGTCCTTGCTGGGGTCCTTTATGTCCATTCTGGGTCTGTCCGTCTCCGGCCAACTGCACGAGCCTCTTCGGGTGCCCTGGGTAAGGGAACCGTGGTATGACTGAACGCTCCTCCACCGCCCAGTGGGCGAAGGAACGTGGTGCCTCCACCCAGCCGAATGCTCCCACTGCCCATGGAGCTTCACACCAGGGCCTGTCTCCAGGCCCAGACCCTCCAGTGCCCGACACTGGGAGTTAGGCTAGGGCCAAGTAGCTGTTTGCTCCAAACAGGGAAACGTTTTCATTTCCAGCTCTTGACTCTGAGGGAGGCAGCGAGCGTTCTGATCAGCAGACACTGCAGGATCTTTAAGAAGAGGAGAAAAGTAAATGGTTTATTTTACTCACAATGAGATGCAATTTACTGTTTGCTACGGGGCTGGGTGACAGAGTCTTGTTGACCTCTGGAGCGGTCAGCCCTCCCTTTGGACAGCAGAGTGCCCACAGGGGCGAGTTCCTGTCAGGTCCCCGGAGCCTCGTTTGCATCTGGCTGCGAGCCGCTCTGTGGCTTCAGCCTTTCACCCGCCGCCGTTGGCCTCCTGGTGTCTGTTCAGTGACTGGGCGTGGGGTGAATGGTGGCCCCAGCTGTGGCAGTAGCCTGCTGGGCCCCCCCTCTATTGGAAGGGTGTTCAGTCACAGCGACTTCCCTCCTGGCCTCTCCCCTTCCAAGGCGGGCCATGCTCCCCGCACGTTCCTCCCTGACTCGCGTGTCCCTCAGGGCTGCTGAACCGCCCCTGGCGTCTGCTGGCAGCAGAGCTGTTCTTACCCTGGGGATCTGGCCCGGGGCGGGCAGGTCTCTCTCGTGAGATGTCCTTCCCTCTGCTGGCCCCGAGAAGCCCAGCTGCCATGACCAGGGCCGGCGATGCTGCTCGGACAGACCCGTGGCTGGGTCTCGGCCTGGTCGCTGTGCCAAGAGCCTGGATGACCTGGAGGGGAGGTTTGCCCTGAGCTGGCCAGGCTCCCATTTCTGGCTCTGTCTGGTTTCTGACTCTCTTGATGGCGAATCCTGTAATACATCATGTCTTTGCCGCCAAGAGATGGTTTCCGGGAAGGCACGCCTCGAACGCTGCCCTTCTCGGGGCTGCATGGCTCCTTTCTCTGAGATATTCTCTTCCTGCTCTTTGGTCACCACTTGTGGTGATTTACCGCTACAAAGCCGCTCCCGGCACCTCTGGCCTCCGTCCAGCAGGGGCCCGAGAGCGGGACAGCGTGGCGGCCTGGGACGAGCACGACTTCTTGCTTGTGTCCAACGGGGGTGTTAAGGACGTCGCAGGGCAGACAGCGGCACGGCCGGGGATTCCCATAGCCGAGGCCAGACGGTGACAGACTAGCAGCACTGCGAGGAGTCTCACTGAGACGGGCAAGTCCTGGTCCTGCCCCACTGCCCGTCGCATCCCCATCCCATTGCTCCGTTCCGTTCCCTTCCTGCCGGGATCTCCCCCTTCATCGCCTAAGGAAGCTGAGCCTACTTCACGGGGGCCGTGCGTGCCTGGGGTTTTTACCAGGGACCGATCTCCCACAGCTCGGCCACGGATGTAAGCATACGTGGGGCAGTCCGAGGATGGAGCACCTGCGAAAGGGACACATGTGTGCACGTACACGCACACGCACGTACTCATAGACACCACAGAGCGCACTGGCAGAAGTCAAAGGACAGAATGCACCTTCTTACAGAAACAGGTGGAAACACACACGAACACGCGTGGGCAGCCTAGAACCTCCCTGGGGAGGCCAGAGGACTAAGTGCACCCCCTGTAGACACACACACACATGCTCAGCCTGGGATGAGAGTCCAGCAGGGGGCCAGACCTTGTTGACCTCTAAGGGTCCAGGTGTGCTGGGAGGAGCCACAGCCTCGCACACGCACGGACATCTCGAACACAGGCAGGAAACATCCGATCACATATACGAGGCATGTCCCCTCACACACAGGGTGTGTCTCCTCACGCACTCAGGGCACAATTCCTGAATTGTGTACAAGGTACATTTCCTCACAACAAAGGCCACGTCCCTTCACACACGGGGCATGTTACCTCAGATGCATGGGACACTTTTCCCTGCCCCCCTCCCCCATACACACACACACACACACACACACACACACACACGGCACATTGCTCTGGACACTGACACAACACTTTACTACCAGGGACACTGCCCGAAGGCCCCTTCCGCCCCTCAGTCTGGGTGCCCCTCCTCAGCAGTGCCACTTTCCTGCCCCAGGACCTTGGCACTGTCCTTTCCTGACTCTCCAGCCTCCTGTCATCCTGCTCCTTCTTACCTGGAGTGTGATCCCAGCATCCAGAGTTACCCTGGTTCTGCAAACCACACCACGGTAAGGGTGGAGACCCTGACATCCACCCCCTGTTCCCTTCCCTGGTCCTCACCCCCTCCCGGGGCACGAAACCCGAGGGGGCTTCCCGGAGCACTGCAGCTCAAGGACGCGTGTGTGTTCCCCGATTCCAGGTGGACATTCTCTTCTGCAGCAAAACCGCACTGTCATCTGACAAGATAATCAAGGGCTAAACATAATAGAGTTTCAGGGACACGTTAAAGAAAATTAGACATTAGCAAAGGGAAGAGACTTTCCTGAGGAGAGCACCATGGGGAAAACACCGCGTTCTTCGGAGGCTGCCGGCACGGAGCAGCAAACGCCCTTCCAGATGGCGTGCACGCCCCTGTAAGCGGGGAGGGGCTGTGAGCCTAGGGGCCCGAGGCCGGCACAGCCTCCCAGAGCCTGTCAGCCGGGGAGGGGGCCTGTGCCTGAAGGGGCCCGAGGCTGAGACAGCCCCCGCGGTGGGTGCTCCAGGTCCGAAGGCGGCCGGTGGCTGGGCCTGCTGCCAGGTGGGGCTTCCCCGCGGGGGGCCCAGCTGTGGGATGGGGTCCCAGAGCCGCCCCCACATGCCTCCTGTGCAGGGTGGGCAGCTCTGCAGCCCACTGTCTGCCAGGCTCCCCTGAGGTGCTGGGACCCTGCTGGCGGCTGTCTCAGTTTACCCCTTTGTACGAGGTCTCTGGGCTTGCTCCCTGGGTCCCGGGGAGACTCCTGAGACCTTGGGACCCTGCCCTGGTCCTTAGGAGCTGCCCCTTGCCCAGCCCCCACGGTGGCCCTGTTGGCCCCCCAACCCCCTGTCCCTCTCTCGCCTCAGGCTGGAGGTGTCACTGGGACTCAGGGCTGCTCTACTTGGGCTGGGGAAGGCTGTGCTGCTGCTCGGCCACCAGCCCGGCCACCGACACCCCAAACCCAGCAGCCAGCGTGGGTCAGGGGATCCCTGAGCAGAGGGACGCGGCCCCGGGGGCAGCAGGTGGGGCAGGACTCAGGGAAGAGCTTCTTCCAGGAGGGCCGACGCCGCAGGACCCTCAGGAGAGGGTGTTTCCACCCAGAAAGCAGACGGGCGCTTCCCCTGTGCTGCCCCCCCACCCCCGCAGAAGCTTCTAGAATGATGTTCTCGATAGCTCTGGCAGGGACAGCAGGCGAGGGGTTGGCACGTGCGTCCAGCAGGCCTCCTCGGTGCGTCTCTGCCCATGGCGGTTGCTCCCGCCTTCTCTGGAAGCCACAGAGGCCGCTCCCGGGGACCAGCCCCACCCCTAGACCTGGTCACTCCTGTCTCCGCAGAGGCTGGGCCGCACCTCACTTCCTTCCCGTGGACGGGCTCTGGCCGGCTGTGGCCTCCCTGGTCTGGCCCATCCATGCTCTGCTTGTCCTCAGCAGTCATCAGGTGGTCGTTGGGCCCATCAGCCAGTGTGTGGGGGGAGTCCTGGGCTCTGGCAGCAGCCTGGGGAGAGGGGCAGACTCTTCCCTGGGGCTCTGCTAAGCCGAGGGCGGTGCAGGTGACGTCTGTGAGCGACGGCCCCGGCTGCACTCGTCACCTCCCGCTCGGCCCAGGGCTTAGGCGTTGCTGATTGGGGTGAGGCTGAGGAGGGGCTCGGGCTGGGCCCACCTGGACAGGGCAGCGCTGATCCCTGGCAGCCCAGGGGCTTTGATGCGGTGGGTGTGGAGCACTGCCCAGACCCCGTCGGGAGATGGGGGCCCTCCTGACCCTGCCCTGGGTACCAGCTCAGCAGGAAGGGCTCACCCCGACAGGCCTGCAGTGCGACCCACACTAGGGAAACTGGGGCAATTGGGGCAACTACCGCGGGGAGAGTGTGTACATGCACACACGGGCACAGCACACGCGGAAACATGGGTGCACACGCATGCACACACGAACACACATACACACGAACTCATGGTGCACACGCATGCACACATGGGCAAACGCACACACGGAAACATGGGTGCACACACATGAACACACAGGCACATGCACACATGGGCACACGTGTACACAGACCCGTGAGCACACATAATCACACATGCAGACGAGCGGGGCTGGGTGGGTTCCGAGCTGCAGACCTGGGGGCAGAGGAGTGGGGCCGGGGGCCACGTCCAGGACATCCTCGGGGGTGGACACGCAGCTGCCTGCCACGAGGAGGCCGTGTGGGGACACGTTTCCGGGCCGCAGGGGCCCCGGGAGCTCCTTCAGGTGGGGCCTGTCTCCTTGCGTCCCCCAGTCCCCGCGGGGCCACTCGGCCTGATTTATTGATCTTTCCTCGAGTTCGTCCTTGCAGCAAACAATATTTAAAGAGCAACACTAAATTTGCAGCGACAAGGAATGCAGCTAATTAAGGGTAATCAGGAAGGCCTCCATTACCGCGGAGACCCCCGCGAGCTGTTCGGATGGGCATAATGGGCGATCGATAGGCGGTGGACAGAGCGCGGAGTGACTGTGTGAATCAGCGGGACCTGCTGAGAGGAGAATATTTCACACTTGCGAGGCAAATTAATCTCCGTGTCAATGGGGAAAACAATTACGGATGGAGAGCAGCCAAGAGCTCCCACAGCACGGAAGCCCCCGGTCAGCGATGCGTCACCCAGCAGGGGCCGGGGGCAGCCCCCTTGGGGTCTTCGGGCCCGGCACCTGGACGTGAGCGGCCTCAGCTCCGCAGAGACGCCAGGCGCGACGGCCATGCGGAGCAGGGCTCAGGGGCTCTGGAAGGGCCGGGTTGAGAGCCGCGCATGGGGCCTGGCCATGGGCCTGCCTGGTGTGTCCTGCCCTGAAGCAGTGGTCAGTGCCTGCACTCAAGTCTGTGTAGATGCCCCAGAGGCTCAGGAAGGACCGGACATGTGTGGGTGGGGGGTGATGGAGCCTGGAGCAGGCCACAGACTGCGGGGACCCTGCTCCTGTCCACACGCGGCACACACGGACACACGTGGGCTTGTGTCCACGTGGTGTGTCCCTGATTTAGATACCAACCGTAGCAGCAGGGTTGGCCTCTTGCTCCCTGGGCACCCCTGGGCCCACAGCGGCACGTGTATCCGCTGACGGTCACTGCGTGGCTGCCCACACTAGTGGCTGTATCCAGCTGATGGTCATTGTGTGGATGTCCACACTGGTGGCTGTATCCACTGACAGTCACTGCACAGCTGCTTGCAGTGGTGGCTGTACCCGGCTGATGGTCACCATGTGGCTGTCCACAGTAGTGAATGTATCTAACTGATGGTCACCGCTTAGTTGCTCACAGTGGTGGCTGTATCCGCTGACGGTCACTGTAGGGCTGCCCACTCCAGTGTGTGTATCAGGATGATGGTCTCCATGTGGCTGCCCGCAGTGGTGAGTGTATCTGGCTGATGGTCACTGCTCAGTTGCCCACACTGGTGGCTGTATCCGGCTGATGGCCACAGTGTGGCTCTGGGGATCAGGCCAAGGCTCTGGGCAGGGTTGGGTCCCTGTGGAGGCCCGAGACTCGTTTTCCGAGCTCTTTTCTGATCGCTCTTGTTCTCCCTGGCCTGGGTGCTGGCCAGGAGCCTGAGGCTGTGTGGGCTGCCTTGGGGGACGGGAACCCTCTTTCTGCTTCCTGAGGCTCAGGCATGGGTGGGGGGCTGGGCAGGGGGCCCAGCACGTATGTCTGTGGCCTCAGTGGAGACTCTGACCGTTTTCTGCTATTACCCGGAGAGCAAAGCCTCAGTTCCACTGCGCCGGAGCCCTGGCGATGCAGACGGACCCTCTGCCTCTAGGCCCTGGTCGAACCCGTCAGCCTCGTGGAGGCGAGTGCCTTAGGCCCGCGCTGAATCCTGCCCGACAGCAGTTTCCTTGGCTGGAGGAGCCGCTCCCCGGGGCCTGGGTCTCCCGAGCAGGGTGACGGGACTCTGCCCAGCGTCATTGCACGTTCCCTGTGTGGTCCAGACAGCCGAGCCGGCCTGGACACGGCTCCTCCCACCTAGCTCAGTCGCCTGAAGGTCGCTGGGAACCCCGGTCACGGGACGTGCGCGGAGGGCACGGGCGTCCTTGAGGCGATTTAGGGAGGAAGAACTGCTGTGATTTATGGATTTAATTAAGAGCTTTTTAAGCTTTAATTAAAAAGGTACATGAGTACTCAGTATTTAAGAAGAATGCCTTTGTGTTTGGGTCAATTGAATAACATAAACTACGGCGAGATGCATGTTTCTCGTCAGGACGCCGAGAGAGGCACATAACTAAACGTCGATTGAAGCGATTTCAGCATAAAGTAAGGCTTCGGGGGTGGGTGTGAGCGAGTGGGACAGACGGTCCCTGGGGAGTGGCCTCAGCGGGCGTGGGGCAGGGCCAGCTGTGAGGGGGACTCCAGGGTCAGGGGCTCCGCGGGCCGGTCTGGGGACCCCTCGTCTGCTCTTGCCTCGTTGGTTTTTGTATCAGGTGAGAGGAAGGGGTGTGTGTGTGTGTGTGTGTGTGTGTGTGTGTGTGTGTGTGAAAGGGTGCATGAGTGTGTGTGTATGCGTGTGTCAGGGAGAGGGTGTGTGTATGTGTGTATGTGAGGGACAGGGTGTGTGTGTGTGAGGGCAGTGTGTATGAGGGGGGTGGGAGTGGACCCCAGGCCTGCCCTGCGATGCGCCTGGGGTTGGACACCACATCCTGTAGCTCCTTCAGGTCTGGCCGTTGGTCAGGTTCGTGAGGCTGACCGGCCTCTGCAGCTGGCGGACACCCCGTTTTCCAGAATCCTCCCTGGCCGGTGCTCCGACACACCCTGCTGTGCTCGTGGGACCCTCCCCTCTGCTTCTGGGGTGAGTCTTGCCTGTGCAGCGTCAGCCCGGGGAGGGGCCCACCTGGACCCCCAGCCTGGCTGCTGTGCGCCTTGTCCTGGCTCCGCCACGCGGGGGCACAGGCGACCCCCATCTTCCAAGGGTCTGGGGGGCTCTTTGGGGCCCCCCTTGACTTGGTCCCAGTGGGGTCTGTGGCCAAGGACCCAGCACCTCCCGCTGCTGGCCCAAGGATGCGGGGACCCCTCCTGTGCCCCCCACGGCCCCCGTGTCTCCTGTCCCTGGGCTGGCTCTGGAGGGAGCAGCCGTCTGGGGACCAGCAGGTCGCGTCCCCCCAGAGAGGGAGGAGGCGCAAGGCCCTGCTCCTGCTGGTCTCTGCTGAGGGTCTGGAGGCGTTTGGGGTGGGGGAGAGTAAAGTGGGGTGGGGGCTGTCCTCCCCCACCCCTGTGGCCAGGAGTGCCGCGGCTCTGGGGGGGTCGCTGTCCTGGAGAAGCTTGACCTGAAAAGTGGCAGGACCAGCCTTGATGTGTGTCCGGGGGACGTAGTGGGCCCAGGGCAGCTCCGGTGCCTGGAGCCGGCTCGCTGAAGGGCACCGGGGCCTGCCTAGCCCGGAGCCGGGAGCCGGAAGCCAGGAGCAGGCACGCACGAGGAGCTGCCGGGCAGGACAACGGCCGAGGGAGAAGCGCGGTGGCACCTGCAGGCTGTGCTGTGCCCATTCGAGCCAAAGACACTGCCCAGAGCCCAGGCGTCACCTCTGGGGGGCCACAGGGCAGCGCCAGCCGGCCGGAGGGAAGTCAGCACCCCTGAGCACTCCCGCCCACCAGGGCCAGGCCCTGGGGCCTTCCTGTGCCTGTCCCCTGCACTGCCAGCCTTAGGGGGCGGCTGAGAGCGGAGCAGAGGCCCTGGCCAGGGACAGGCTGGGAGCAAGCAGACGGAGACGGCGCAGGGACAGGTCTGGAGTGACTTTAGTTATTCGCTGAGATTTCCAGTTTTCAATGACAACAACAGCAAAGCTACAAGATGTGCAAAGAAGTGGAGACCCGGTTTGTTCTCAGGAAGAGGCAGGCTCCGGACCACCAGGATGGGGCTGGCAAGAGGAGACAAATCCCACAACTCATAAAGCCTTGGCTGGGCACCCGGGGACAGACTGGGACTGTTGTCTGAGAGGAGGAGGTGGAGGAGGAGGAGGAGGAGGAGTAGGAGGAGGAGGAGGAGAGGAGAGGAGGGAGGAGGAGTAAGAGGAGGAGTAAGAGAAGGAGAAAGAGGAGGAGGAGAAGGAGGCGGAGAAGGAAGAGGGGGAGGAGGAGGGGGAGGAGAAGGAGGGGGAGGAGGGAGCAGAAGTAAGAGGAGGAGTAAGAGGAGGAGGAGGAAGAGGAGGAGGAGG
>JAOXYA010019269.1:0-13561 GCA_028565675.1 Sorex palustris | reverse complement strand
TTGTTGTTACTGTGTTTGGCATATCGAATGCGTCACGGGGAGCTTGCCAGGCTCTGCCGTGCGGGCGAGATACTCTCCGAGAGGGGCAGAGGAATCGAACTCGGTCGGCCATGTTGGCTGCGTGCAAGGCAAACGCCCTTCTGCTGTGCTATCTCTCCAGCAGAATCCTCAGTAATATGGATGTGGGTTTTTTGGTTTGTTTTTGCTTTTTGGTACACAACCAGTGATGCTCAGGGGTTAGACCTGGCTCTGCACTCAGGAATTACTCCTGGCGGTGCTTGAGGGACCATATGGGATGCTGGGAATTGAACCTGGGTCGGCCGCATGCAAGGCAAACGCCCCACCCGCTGTGCTGTTACTCCAGCCCCACCTGGATGTGTTTTTTAACCCGTGCTCTCTGTGGAATATGTAGGTGGTTTTGCATTGCGCAAATAATAGTCGTATTCTGTAGCTGAATCTTGGCATCATTCTGATGAGTCTCTCAGAATAAATCCTTTAAGAATTGGTCAGCGGTCAGTCAACTTTGAAGACTTGACGAATGCTGACCTCCCACTTGTTGCTGAGGAAACCTTCACGCACCTGTTAAGTTTTCTCCGGGCAGCAGTGAGAAATTTACTTAAAGAAATGTCATGGGGTGGGGGGAGAGCGATTCCTTGGGAGGTGCTCCAGGGACCAGTGGGACGCTGGGGATCAAGCATGGGTTGGCTGCGTGCGAGCCCAGTGCCCTACCTGCTGTTCTAGTGCTCCTGTCCCGTTTTGGCTTTTTTTGTCTTTGATGTTTGGTTTGGTTTCTGGCCCACATCTGGCGGTGCTCAGGGCCCATTCCTGGTGGTGCTCAGGGGACCCTGTAGGTGCCAAGTAGGCACCCTACCCCGGCAGTGTCTCTCCAGCTAAGGTTCTGTGCCCTCACCAGAAACCTCCCGCTCCATGAGGAAACATTGCTGTCTGCCCCCCCCCCCCCCCCCCCCCCCCCCCCCCCCCCGTGGACCCCTCTCTCTTAGCTCTTCCTCCCTGGCTCATTCTAATGGTGCCCTCTGGGGTCGGCTCCGTGCTTTTCCCCCAGTACCACTTTTCCCACGCGGGCGATGCCACGTCCTGCCCACAGGGGGCACTGGAGAGACAGTGGTGGGGAAGTAGTGGCCACAGGGACACTGGGGGCTGCTCTCTGCTGGCTGCAGACAGATGTGGGGCCAGTGCATCGTGCAGGGGTGAAGTACTGCCGGTCAGGAGGCAGCCGTGCCCCAGGGTGAGCCCCTGAGCCCCCCCCCCACCCCAGCACAGCCAGCATTGTGGTCCCACGAAGGAGCCCTGGAGAGGGGTCCCTAAAGACCCTGAGCGGGGTGGGGAAGAGATAGGTCTCCCCGGCGGAGAAGGGCACAGCGTGATTTTACTTGCTGAACAGAGGGCAGTCGCCAGTTCAGTGTGGGGCCTGCACGCGCCACTCCCTCCCTGCCCCCGCCTTCCCGTGCTGCAGTGTGGGACCCGCATGCCCCCTTCCCCCCACCGCCCTCCCTGCCTTCCTGTGGCTGTGGGCACCCCTGGTTCCGGGCCAGCAGCACCTTGTGAGCGTCCGCCGTGTGCCTTCTGCCACTCTCCAAACCCCACAGACTCCCCGTGCGCCAAACAGCTCCTGTCTCATGCTGACCCAGCTCGTCTCCCGCTCTGTCCCGGGATCCCTTTGCCGCAGTGCCAGTCCCACGGGGAGCCTGACGTGGGTGTCCCTGGGTGTCCCCGCCCCCTGCTGCACACCCCGCTCAGCCAGCTGCGGCCGCCTTCCTTCCCGTTATTCTGATCTCTTCGTCTGGGTGTGTGTCCTTTGGGGCTGTGGCCCTGCTCCCAAAGTTTGCTCCATGCTCCGGGCTCTGGGCTCTGGACTCCCGCTGCCCGTGCTCTGGGCTCTGGGCTCTGGGCTCTGGGCTCTGGGCTCCTGTCACCCTGTACAGGCCTTGGCTGTGCCCTGAGCTTCTCTCCCAGGACTGAGTGTGGGCAGGACAGCGGGACATCAGGGGCCCATTTCTACAGCCAGAGCAGAGGCCAGAGTCGCAGGCTGCTCTGGGTTGGGGCCAACCCCCTTTTTCTGTCCACCCCATGCCAGTGGGAGACCAGAATCTGCCCTCGGACCGACCGGGCTCCCGAACCCCAGCCCGGAGCCTTGGAAACTCCCAGGGCTCAGCTTGGTCAGGAAAGCTCTGGCCTGCTTGGAAGCTGGGGTGGGGGGTGCTCTGCAGGGCTTCTTTCGGGCGCAGGGACCCCCAGCTGCTCTGGACGTGTTTCGCGGTGGCTCTTCTTCTCTGCCAACATGAGACTCGGTTCATCTTTTGCTTTTATCACAGTTGTAGCTTTGAGAAGCATGACTAATAGAGCCAGGAGGCAGTGGAGTTGGATAAAGAGTGTTTTGAATCCCTAAAGCTGTTCTGTTAATGACAGCTGCTCAGAAAGGAATCGAGGGGCTATAAATAAGGCAGGGCCACACCCTGAATGGACTGTCAGGAGCCAGCCAGACAGCTTGTTCTGATAGATGGATTTTTGGAGCCGCGGTGCGACGTG
The DNA here is from genome assembly GCA_028565675.1 of Sorex palustris. Taxonomy (NCBI): domain Eukaryota; kingdom Metazoa; phylum Chordata; class Mammalia; order Eulipotyphla; family Soricidae; genus Sorex; species Sorex palustris. Next base: position 11,014 of record JAOXYA010019269.1, on the reverse strand, counting down.
TTATTTCTTTGTTGACTTGCTGGAGAAAGCAAAAGGTAGGCGACAGTTGCAGGCAGTCACCGTCTTTCTGCGTGTGTGTATGCTTGATGCATTGCTTGGCTCTCGGTGCAGTAGGCAGGTGGAATCTCAGAAACTAAATAGGGTTCATCGTGCTTTTAAAGGGCTGGGAAGGAGACGTGCTCTGCCCTCCACGGTGGTCAGCATAGCCACTGCCTCCAGGAGGGAGCACACGCTCCGAGTCACTACGGAATGGCACAGTTACAGCTCACCTAAGTAGCACTTCAGGTCGCAGCTCGGTTTCGGCCAGCGCTTCTGTTAGCTCTGGGCACCTGAGCGGTGGTCTCCAGTTAGTGCGTGGCTGCCAGTGCCCGTCGCTCTGGGCCAGGAACTCAGGAGCAGCCCAGCCGGGTTGTTCTGGCTCCGACACAGGTGTCGGCCAGTGCAGCACCGGTCAGGTGTGACCGCAGCTCAGGGTCTGGCTCCCGGATGACTTGTGTCAGGAGACCACAGCCACCGCCAGTGATCAAATCTGGGTCACCGCGTGCAAGGCAAGCGCCCAGTCCACTATGCTGACACTCTGGCCCTTCCTTATGATGTATCATGTGGTGTTTGTGTTTAGCTTCTATGGTTTTGATCCACAAAGTGACCCTCCCTCCATCGATGGCACCTCGGTCCTTCCCTCTACCCCATCCCCACCCAACAACATCTGACTGTTTTCCCCAAAACTATGTAGGGCTGGAGAGATAGTACTGTGGTAAGGCACTGGCTTTGCATGCAACTGGCCCCGTTTGATCCTCTACTGGTAGCCCCGATGGTCCCCAGAATAATCCCTGAGAGCAGGTGGGAGTGAGCTGTGAGCACTGCCAGGCATGGCCCCAAGCCAAAGACAAAACAGAGTGATAATTCATGTAAGGGGAGTGAGGGCTTATGACCATTGCAATGCTTTTTAAAAAGATCGATTCATTAAAGGGTAACAAACCTGACAGTGACATGGGTCAGTAAACCTATGTTTCTATCTGGTGGTTCTTGACCCCTGGCATTGAACCTCCACATTTTTTTCTCCAGGGAGATGTTTTTAAGTAATGTACATGGATACCACATGTTTGGTTGGAAAGGAAGCAGATAACTTTTGTTTCTGTTTTTGAATAGAAAATACTAGTACTTTTTTTGAAACATGAACTCTTTTATAGGGGATTCAGCAGATTTCCAAATTTCACTGCTTTTATGATTTGAAACATTAGCCTTTTGTGATTTGAAAGCATCATTAAAATAGCTTTCTTTTGTTTTTATTTTCATTTATTTTTAGTTGGGTTTTCTGGACCAAAGAACCTGGCGGTCCCTGGGGATCACTCCTGGTGGACTCAGAGTACCATATGGGGCTGGGGGGTCAAACCCAGGTTGACCACATGCAAGGCAAGTGCCTTGCCCACTAGGCTTTCTCTCTGGCCGCTCTTTTGGGGTTTTGAGCCCCATCTGGAGGTTCCTGGAGACTGCTTCTCACTCTGCCCAGGGTCACTCCCGGCATCTTGGGGAACCAGGTAGTCCCAGGGATTGAACTCCAGCCTCTGCAGTCAAAGCAGGCGGTGTGATTCAGCCTTTCTTCTATCTCTCTCTCTGTTTTTTGGGTGTGACACCTGGCAGTGCTCGGGTTACTCCTGACTCTGCACTCAGGAATTACTCCCTGCAGTGCTTGGGATATGGGATGCTGGGCACTGAATCTGGGTCAGCTGCGTGCAAGCCAAACACCCTGCTGTACTGTCACTCTGGCCCCGGTGATTCAACCTTTTGACATATCTCCCCGGCTCCAAAATAACTTCCTTTTGGGGGTTTCGGGCATACACTCAATGGTGCTCGGGGGCTACTCCCGACTCAGTGATTGGGGTCACACTGGAGGTGCCCAGGGGACCAGGAAGTGCTAGGGATCAAACCCAAGTCTTCTCCTTAACCCAATAGCTTCTTTCTCAGTGTTACCTGATCTTACACTCTGATGAGCTTCGACCGCTTAAATGCACGCTAATTCCCTTCAGATACTGGGTTAACTTCCTCCACTGTAAAAGAATGTCTGCGTCGATTCTGTGTGGCTGGGATCCAGTGCTTAAACTCAGCAGGGCCTTCATTTCCCCATACGCTCGGAAATCTCTCTCTGCTCTGCCATCCTCATGGTGACCGTACTTTGCTCCCATGAGTAGAGGGCTGTGGTGAGTGTCACACGTCTCCTTCCAGGCAGAGAGGGCTGTGCAGCAGGGTGTTCATGAAACTCAGCTTACTTCTCCGTAGTTCAGAGGTAGCTTTCTCTGACTGCAGAGGCCCCGGGGAAGCTCACGCTGGTGCAGGGCAGGGCATGCTGCTGCCCCACGGAAGTCTGAGCGAATACCGGGACCTTGCACTGGGGGCGACTGGCATAGAAGTCCACGCTGATGCGAGCCGCCACCCAGGGAGCCTCCCGCAGCAGGTGCCCGAACTGGATCCCAGTAGTTAGCTTGTTTTGGGTTCTCCGAGTGGGTGTGAGAGGCAGACACATGGATTTCCTGGTCATGAATCTCAGCAAGCGCTTCAGGGGCCAAGGTCCATAGATTCATGGGTATTTAAATAAGCTGTCACAATTGGGCACAATTCAGAGCCACACCCCCAAAATAAGAAAAAAAGAGTGTTGGCCAGTGTGTGTGAAACCCGTTGCCCAGAGGCCCGAGAGGCAGCAGAGGGAGGAGGGCTCGGCTGCCGCAGTGCTGGGCTGGTCTCTGCAGGCCTCTGAGCCCCGGTGGTAAGTGGGAATGGCGAATGGTGGTGAACCGTGATCTGGGGCCAGCGAGACGGCTTGGGAGGCTGTCTGCATGCCTGGCTGCACGGGCCCTGGTTTGATCCTGGACCACAGGCCCTGCTCCCACCGAGCCCCCTCGGCATAGCCAGGCCCGCGCACTGCCCTGCTCCACTGGGTGCACAGCCCCCAGATTTTACCCGTCTAAAAATTTTTTAATTTAATTTGGTTTGGGGGCTCTACCTGGTGGTACTCAGGGCTTACTCCTGGCTGCCCCGTTCACTCCTGGCAGGCCCGCTTCGTGAAGAGCCTTGTTTCTGTCTTGTTCTTGTCTTTGCTTTGGGGTCACACCAGCAATGCTCAGGGGTCACTCCTGGCTCTGTGCTCAGGAGTCACTCCTGGTGGTGCCCGGGGGACCCCATGGGATGCTGGGGATCAAACCCAGGTCAGCGTGTGCAAGGCAAACGCCCTCCCCGGTGGGCTGTTGCTCCAGCCCCAAGCCTTATTTTTGAAGTAATCTTCTGTGTGAAATTATTTCCTGCACATTTAGAACCTTGATCAGAGGGGCTGGAGATATAGCACGTAGGATATTTCCTCGCATGTGGACAAACCGAGTCCAGTTCCCAGCACCCCACATGGACCCCCAGCCTAGGATCCCTGAGCACCGAGCCAGGAGGAAGCCCTGAGCACTTCTAGGTGTGGCCCCCCCACAAGATTTCCTCTGGTAATGAAGACGAAAAGAAGAAGAAAAAGGCCTTTTGTGGGGGAGAGATGGGTGCTGGGGATCACCAGCCCCGGGTCTCAGCAGAGTGGCTCTCTCCTGTGTAAATGCCACTTGGTCCAGCACCCAGAGTGGTTGTTCTTACCAGGGTGCTGTATATTGATGTGCATATATAGTGTTTATAAGCAGTGGATAATGATTTTAGGATTTGGGTGTTACGTTTTGGAATTGCATGAATACATTCACTCAGATATCACTTGACATAAATTATTGGAAAACTTTAGATAAATAACTGCATTCCAATCATGAAGGGTAATAAAAGTTATGTAATCTTTATTATTCATAGCTGAATAATTTTAAAGTGATATTTCAAAGTTTGACAGAGTTTGACTTTGATTTATCTTCTAACGAGAAATAAAGAGCTTTTCACTCTGAGCCTTGAATCTCCCCGCTCCTCGGAGGCCACTTGTTTATTTTAGGGGATCACGGTTGTCATCAGCTCAGAGAAATAGCGGGTGATTGATAGGGAAACAGAGCGCTTTTTTCCAGTGACCATTTAAAGTGCTGTGTAGGTTGGGTCTTTTTGTACCTGAACGTTCCTTTGCCGATCATTTTCACTCTGCAGATGTATTCCACCTCTTTAGTTAAATTTAGCCGAGGGATTGTTCGGTTCAGGTTATAATTGCTCCTTCTCTGCTCTTCACTTCCCAGCCCCTGCAATCCTTGACAAGCCTCACTCCCCCTGGGAGGGTCTGTCAGGGCGCGTCAGCAGGCAGCTGCCGTGTTCTGCCAGGCCTCAGCGTCAGGGCTGCCAGCACCTGCTAGGCCCTGCCCTGGCCAGGCCCTCGCCGGCCGCCTCCTCATGTGGCTGTCCAGCATGGGAGTCCGCCCCCTCACATGGTTCTCGGGACCTGGCTTCATGGCCCAGGTTCAGGCAGCTAGGCTTTGCTGCAAGTGTGCTGCGGCGTGTCTGTGTGTGTGCGTGCGTGTGTGTGTCCATGTGTGCGAGTGTGTGTGCTTGTGTGTGCATGTGCGTGTTTTGATTTGGGGCCCGACCTGGAGGGGCTCAGGGCTCGCTCCTGGCGGGGCTCAGAGGACCACTGTGACCCCGGAGCTTCCTTCTTGCCTGGGTCAGTTTTCAGAATAGTGTGTTGGCTTTCCAGGGAGTTCACCTGGGCTGGCTGCTTGCAAAGTCCGTGTCCCGTCTGCTGTACTATCTCTCCAGCCCCTTTTCTACAAGCATGGGTGATCGAGAGCGCCAGATCTTATACAGTGCTTCCCATTTAGATGCCACTTTTACATTAGCAGGCGATTAACGGAAGTACAGAAGTGAAGTTCATTTTTATAAGAAAAGGGGGAAGCCCCTGCATTTCGCAGCTCCAGGAGGCCATCGTGTTTTTTTGATTTCTTTGCAGGGATGATCTATCGATATGCATGTGGATTTTTTTAATTTTTAATTTCTATTTTTATCACCACATTGTTATTTGAATTCTTGGGGGTTTTTTTCCTCTTATGGAATTGTTTTTATATAAATAATCTCCAGAGTGATCACTGGCTGGGGCTGGTGATTCTCTCGAGTGGGGCGCAGATAGCAGGCTGGGTGGGAAGTGGGCAGTGAGGAGTCAGGCCTGCAGCCCTTGGCCCAGGGCAGTTGCCTTCCCAGCCTTCAGAGCGCCCGCTGTGCCCAGGGCTTGCTCCTAGCTCTGCGCATGGGGATCGCTCCTGGCGGGATTGGGGGTTTGACCCTGGGCCCTCCACGAGCCGGGCCAGCGTTCTTCCTGCTGAACATCAGTTTTCAGAACAGTGTGTTGGCTTTCCAGAACCCTTTTCAAAGAAAACCCATGAAGGTCTTGAAAGGTTAGAGATGGTGTTTCTCGGTAGTTCTTTCTGAGGGACAGAGAACTAAGGAGAAGGTCCGGCATTTGCTGTCCACGCCATCTCTCCCCTTAAGCAGACTGAGGGACGGCACGGCCGCGAAGAGACTTGGGGCCGGCAGCCCTCAGACCTGGGCTGTGCTCCGGCTCCTGTCGTGAACTGCCCCCTCAGCCTCTGTGGCTCCTGCCCGGGCGCCTGCGGCCTCCCTCTCCAGCTGACACCAAGCCTGTGCTGGCTCGGCCGTGGGTGCCGCACACAGGCTGGGGGCCGGCCTGGTAGCAGGCGACCGCAGGACCCCGCTGGCCAGTCTCCACCTTTGCTCCAGCTCTGCCTGCAGAGTCTCCGGCACTGGCCCTCCTCCCGAGGCCACTGTTCTGGCCTCGCCCTTCTCTCCCCGTGCTTCCGGTCTTGAATTAGGACGAAGGGGACCCCGATCCTCAGAGACAGGAGGGTCTGTCTCCGCCTGGGGACGGCTCTTCTCTCTCGTCCCACTCACCCTTGCCGTGGCAGATGGGCTTCGTTAAGGAAAATCAGATGGTGGCAATTTCGAGGAGAAAATTCAGATCTGAGGACAAGTCACAATAGTCTATGATTGTGTGTGTGTGTGTGTGTGTGTGTGCGCGCGCGCGTGTGTGAGAGAGAGAGAGAGAGAGAGCGAGCGCCTTGTTGCATGGAGCCTTTATGCAACAATCTTTATGTGAAACCTGCTCTCTGTCACTTAACGACCTGACGACTTGCCGTGATTTAAGACACAAGGGCTAATGCTTCTTGTTGCTTTATCCAGCCTTTTCTTCTCTCAGAACAAGAGATGTGATCTTCCTGACTCAGTCAGGCCCCAACGCGGTTCTGGTGGGCTCTGATGCTCACGCACAAAGCCATCCACAGAAAGGGAGGAGAGGGGACCTACTTCTGTTTTTACCCTGAACCCGTGAATGGTGATGGGTGATGTCGTTCCATCACCGTCTTCCTTCTTTGTGATGCTCACTTGGGTCCTTTTTTTGGCTGTTGCATCTTTAGGTTGTGGTTGACATGCCCCGAGTCATCTTTGATAACTTACTTTTCTGCGGGGGAGGGGTTGCCCAAAATCACCTGGAGTCTGGGTATTGCTGGGAGGAGGAGCTTCCTTGGGTCGGGGCCCACGTCTGTTCAGAGGGTGTGTGTACCTGATTCTGTGCCCAGGAGTGACCCCTGAGCGGTCCCCAGGGGATCAGGTGTTGTACCAGGGCCGCAGCTGTGGGCAAGGCCAGCGCCTTAAGCCATAGACTGCTTTCTCTGCCTCACATCCTTGGTAAAGTTGTTTACCGTTTCTCTTGCATTTGCTGAGGCTTTTAATTTTATCGAGTTTGTTTTCCTTAATGGAGAATGTTTAGGGAGCTCTCATTTTAAAATTTTATTCGCACATTCTCAGCTGATGTGTAGAGTTTTAGTCCTTGGGGTGTGCCCTTTGCTTATATTTTCATCTACAGTTTCTAACCCAAAGAATATGACTCTTTTGGGGCTAGAGCAATAGCAAAGCGGGTAGGGCGTTTGCCTTGCACGTGGCCGACCCGGGTTCGATTCCCAGCATCCCATATGGTCCCCCAGCACCGCCAGGAGTGATTCCTGAGTGCAAAGCCAGGAGTAACCCTTGAGCATCGCTGGGCGTGACTCAAAAAGCAAAAAAAAAACCCAAAAAAGATATGACTAGTTTTCATTTGTTCAAACTTAGGGGTGCTGGGTCTGAGGAAGGGCTGTCCCTGTCAGTGCCGTGGCGCTGTGTGACTTGGGGGACAGAACTTGAGCCCCTGTGTGCACCGCCTGTATCTGGCCCGTTGAGCGCTCTCCAGCCCAGGGATCTTGATGTTTTAAAGGACAAAGTGATTTCTGTTTGCTTTGAATATTGGCCTTAATCATATAGCTTATAAATATTGTAATTATGTCCTAGTTATGTACCGGGCTGGGGCAATAGCACAGCAATTGGGCATTTGCTTTGCACGTGGCCCTCCTGGTCGACCGGGGTTCGATTTCTTCGTCCCTCTCGGAGTATCTTTCCCACATGGCAAAGCCTGGCAAGCTCCCCGTGGCGTATTTGACATGCCAAACACTGTAAAAAGCCTCACAATGGAGACATTACTGGTGCCTGCTTGAGCAAATCAATGAACAATGGGAGGACAGTGCTACAGTTATGTACTGACCAATAATTAACCTTCTTACAGAATAACCACGAACTTTTAAATATCAGTATTAGTTTTTTTCTATATTTGTCTATGTAAGCTTTGTAATTCACGTTAACCTCTCTCAGACCTCACTTTGGTCATTGTTCTATGAACTGATCTCTTAGACTTTTTAGTGCTGACATTTAAGATCTTAATCACTAATTACTGTTTTTAAATAGCCCTTATTCCTTCTCTTTTAAATAAAGAATCTCTTCCTTGGAACTCTTCTTTTTATAACCTTCTAGTAAAGTTAAACTTCATCTTCAGTTTTTCTTCCCTATTGTGTGGTTTGGTAAAACTCTGAAAACATGGTTGTTTAGTAGAAGTTTATTGGTTTACTCAAGTAAAATCCCGTTATTCCTTTTGCCAAGTCTTAAGGTAACAATTCTATTCTCCAGACTTTATCTGTAGATCTCATGTTATTGTCACCAAGTAAGTAACCGTTGAATTAGGTTCAGCCTTTTAAAACAGCTTTACATAAGAGTTTCCAGAAGTACATTGAGATCAAATTTAATAGCATTTTAAAATAGATACTGTAAACATGTTTTTCATCCAATTTCCTGGATAGTTATGTATTGTTAACATAAGTTTGAAAAAAGTGACTGTAAATATAGTAGTTCAGTTTTCAATTTTATTTGGACCTGACAGTTCTACTAAATCTCTTCCTTCTTTTATTTATGTATTTTAAAGGCTTATGATGTGTGTGGATGGAGCATTAGTACAGTGGGTAGGGCATTTGCCTTGCACGCAGCCGACCCAGGTTCCATCCCTAGCATCCCATATGGTCCCCCAAGCACCGCCAGGAGTAATTCCTGAGTGCAAAGCCAGGAGGAACCCCTGAGCACCGCCGGGTATGACCCAAAAAGTAAAAAAAAAAAAAAAAAAGCTTCTGATGTGGGGCTGGAGCAATAGTACAGCGGCGAGGAGCCATTCCCCTTGCAGGTGGCCAACCTGGGTTCAATCCCCAGCATCCCTTATGGTCGCTGAGCACCACCAGAAGTAATTCCTAAGTCCAGAGCCAGGAGTAACCCCTGAGCATCGCGTGGTGTGACCCAAAAAGAAAAATAACGACAAAACTTATGACGTGGCCTCTCGTGTGGGCATCTCTGTGCCAGGGTCGCAGTGAGCAGTCTGGAGGTCTGAAATACCTTGAGTTCTGTGATCAATAAAAATAGTCAGATGACTGTCGAGAGATGGAATAGGAATTAAGGTGCATGTCTTACACGTAGCTGGCTGGATCAGTCCCAGCACTTGATGCCTGCGAATTGCCGAGCCTGGTCCTGGACTTCCCCGCGCCCCGTGGGAGCGGCCGTGTAACCCCTTCACCACGGCGTCGTGCCCGGAGTTGAAACATCAACCCAATTTGCCGGGAACTGCCAGGAGGGGGTGGTAGTTGATTAAGTGGCAAATTAATTTTATTGAAATTAATGAGATAAGTTTGATGACAGTTTGCTGTTAAAACCGTAACTAAAACACAGAGGGATTACATGACTTATAATCGCCTCATTTTATCATCTTAGAGAATGCCTCTAATGGTTTTGTATTTTCATCTTTTTCAAAATGTGACACTCTTACATCTCCAGAAAACTTGGAAATCACATTTTTCTGCCTATATTTTGCTCTCATTTAGACTTTCAGTAACTTTATCCTAAAGAGGGAGTACCCCAAAAGTAAACAAATGAAAAGCTCTTGATAAGCTCTTGAAATATGCCTGCGGGACCCTCTCTTGAGACCAGTTCATTGCTACTTTTTACCTGAAACAGCCTTGGGTCAGGGCCAGAGGGCGGTACAGTGGGTAAGGCACATGCCTCACACAGAGTTGACTGGTTCAGCCCTACCCCCAGCACAGCTCGTGGCCTCCCAGCACCACCAGGAGTGACCCCCTTAGCACAGAGCCAAGTGGGGTCCGAAAACCAAAGAGGAAAGGGAAAGAACCTCAATTAAGTGGAAGAGCACACTTCTAGTGGAAGACACTTTCAATAATCATTATTACAAGCTGACCATCTGAAACACACAGCAAAAAAAAAAAAAAAAAACCAGACCAAAAACTGTGTCAAGAACATCTAGTAAATCAGAAGCTGCTGTGGTCATCCGAGCAATCCCTCAGCATAAGGACCTTGCTTGGAAAACAGCCCGAAGCTTGTTTCTCTCGTGGACCCTGCGTCACGCGTGCCGACTGCTTCTGTCTCCGCCTGTCGGCTCTGAAGGATCAGAGCCGGCGTGTGGGGTTCCGCCTGGGCAGTGCAGGGGCCTTCTCCACATCCATTCAAGAATTTCCCCTGTGGTTTGAAAGTGTCCTGATAGACTTTTCCTAATTGTGATGAGGAATATAGTTCTACTGCAGGGATCTGAGCGTGGGAGGAGAGCATCATACCTGGGAAACATTTGGAATTCGCCTTTATGGTTTACGCCTACGGTGGCTCTTTCCTCCAGGTGTCAGGGAACACCGGTGAACCGTGCCCTCTCTATCCAGGGCACGTTCTCTGAAAGTAACACTGCCTACGTGGGCATACGATTCCAGAGAGAAACAACACCTGAAATCGTTCAAGGACACTTAACGTGACTCAGGGAGTCCAGCTGGTCACTGTCCCTCCAGTGTCCTGGCGTGGACCATCCCTTCGCCTGAATGCCAGATGGAATAGTTGGCTCTCTTTGAAGACAACAGAAAAAATTTTGAACAGGAAAATGGCCCTCCACGATGGCCAGCAGCCATCAGACTTCAGCCCCATGCACATGCCGCATTCTCAAGCGACAGGCGGGTTGGCCACTGTTCTTCCTCTCTGTCTGCTTAGGCGTGTGCTCGCCACCTTCTGAGAGCACATCTGTATTTTCAAGGCCTGTTGCCACTTCGAGGGCAAACTTTCCATTCAAGTTTTGTGTGTCTTCCCGCTGCCAGACCTGTGAAATACTATTGTACTTGGCTTCTCGTGTTTCTCCCCTGTTTACTCAGTTCCAGTTTCATGAAAAATAAGCATGAGTGCACTGAGTTGCACTGCGCTTTTTAGCACAAAGAAAATATGATGCCCTCTTTAGGTTGAATACATTTTTCAGAAAGGCCAACCTCAAACCTAGAGCTTATTTAAATGCTGTGATTTTGTTATGATTTCAACAGAAGAAATCAGTTCTTTTGTCAAAGCTCAGCATGGTTGTGAGAAATATATTGAAAATTGTTTTTTGGGGGTCGCACTACTGCAGCCTCGGAGGCATGGACAATTTTCTTTTTGGAGGAAAAAAAAGAAAAGTGACTTGCCCTACTGTCCATCTTTTTGAAAAAAGAAAAATACAATCATCTTTTTTTACTCCTTCACTCCCACTCTTCTCTTCATTTTGACCAAATTATTTCCTGTTTACCTAAGATCAGCTTGTGTGAAAGTAAGAAAATTCCTGCTTAAGATTAGGTAAAGGTAAAGGTAAAGGCCCTCCCGTTGTTCGTCGATTTGCTCGAGCGGGCCCAGTAACGTCTCCATT
>JAOXYA010019261.1:0-13562 GCA_028565675.1 Sorex palustris | reverse complement strand
CGCCGGGTGTAACCCAAAAAGCAAAAAAAAAAAAAAAAAAAGAAAGAAAGAAAGAAAGAAAGAAAGAAAGAAAGAAAGATCAGAATCAGAGAAACCAAGTAAGAGACTTTTCTTCTGGTATTTGCTTGGGGCCCGGGGACCAAACATCAAGGTACATCAAGCTATGTGTCCTTCCCACTTCTCTTGTTCTCGATTACAAGTGAAGACAACCACTGAAGAGAAAAAAAAAAACTAGATAATATGAGGAAGCCAGTAAGTAGCTGCCTAAAAATATGCTCTATAATATCTTTCACTCTACTCCGTTGGGGCGGGAGACTCCCCCTTCCCTCCCCTAGACCCTTCTTAGCTGTGGAGCGCCTTGGGGACAGCCACGGCTAAGGGTAGACCCAGTGTCTTGTGTCTCCGAGATGCAGCTGCTGCACACGTGGGCTGAGTTGCCCCCTCCCCGGGACGAATCCCGCTGCTATGAGACATGCAGCCCTGGGCACTCAGCACGGTTTCACTTCTCCAAGGCCCCTTCATCCCAATACCACTGCTTCTGTGCCCTTCTCTATCTCCAGAGGAAGCCCCGACAGGGAAGGGGCCAGCAGGGGCCTCCCAGGCAAGTGTGGGCAGAGTGGCTGCACGCCTGAGAGGAAGGTGGCTCCAGCCTCGGGTCTGCACACTCTGTCAGCCTCTGACCCCTTCCCTCCCGCTGTTGGCCACATTCCAACCCAGGCTTCCTCACCTGGGGCCTGGCCCACTGCAGGAGCCTCTGACCTGACCTCCAGTGACCTTTGATCTTCATCAGCTCCTCAAATCAGATTATAATCTCCTTGAAAAATGTTCTCCAGGGGCCGGAGCGATAGCACAGCGGGTAGGGCGTTTGCCTTGCACGCGTCTGACCTGGGTTCAGTCCCCGGCATCCCATATGGTCCCCCAAGCACCACCAGGAATAATTCCTGAGTGCAGAGCCGGGAATAACCCCTGAGCATCGCTGGGTGTGACCCAAAAAGTGGGGCTAGGGCAACAGTGCAACAGGTAGGGCATTTGCCTTGCACATGACAAACCTGGGTTCCATCCTTGACATCCCAAACGGTCTCTCTCCCAAGCCCGCCAAGAGTGAACCCCGAGCACAGAGTCAGGAGTGAGCCCTGAACACTAGCCAGTGTGGCGCCCAAACAAACAAACAAACCACAAAATAGTCTCTGGTTTCCCGTGGCCTCAACTGAAAGCCCAAGCTCCTGGCCTTGACCTGACCCAAATATCCTCCGGGAATAATGCCCAGCTTACTCCTCTGCCATCACCCCTGATCAGACCCTGAGTCCCGACTCTTGTGCAGACGCCGCTGAATGCTCCTTCCTTTTTGCCCGTTTCCTGCCTTGCCCCTCACTTCAGTCTGAAAGACCCAAATCAAATGCCACTTTCTCTGTGAGTTCTGTGGGTACCCTTCAATGCTCAGTCTTCTTTTTTTTTTTAATTAATTATTTTTTATTGAACCACTGTGAGATACACAGTTACAAAGTTGTTCATGATTTGGTTTCAGTTGTACATTTTCCCAACACCCAACCCCTCACCAGTGTCCCCAGTTTCCCTCCTGCCAATACTCCCTGAACTCCAGTCTACCTCTATGGCAGGCACTTCTCTTCTTTCTCTCACTTTTTTCTTCTGGACATTATGGTTTGCAATACAGGTACGGAAAGGTTATCACATTTATCCCTTTACCCACTTTCAGCACTCATTTCTTGTCCAGAGTGATCATTTCCAACTCTCATTGTCATAGAGGCCCCTTTTCTATCCTAACTGCCCCCCAAGTTTTAGAAGAGCCTCCAACTCTTGACTTTGGATGTCCAACCTCATTCCCTCCTCCAAGAACATTCAATGCTCAGTCTTGGCTACTGGTTCCACTGTCTGCTCTGTCCTGCTTTAGAGCTGCTTGTGTCCCACGTCTCCTCGAGTTCTTCAAAGACCAACCCTGGGGCTGTTGTCCCAGCCCTCCGAGGCTCTCCTCTGCTGCCCTGGGCACTCACATAGCCCAAAGCTTGTGAATCAAAGCCTGGAGCGACGCAGACCCCAGACCCAGTCTGTGTCAATCTCTATAATCCCATTTCCACCAGGCCCACCGAAGGGGCTGCCAACTGTAAGTGCTCAGGGAGTCTTGACTGAATCCGTCATGAAAAGCCAAAGGAAAGCTGATTTGGAATGAACGAATGGATGGTTGAGGAAGTAACAAGAACAAGGAAGCATGCAGGCAGGCAGCAAGGCAGAATGTGTAAGGCTTGCATGCAGCCCTCAGTCCTGAAATAGCATTTCTTACTTGGGAGCTGGGCCTGGCTGTCCCATCCTCCCAGCCCACCCCAGCACTCCACCCAGCACCTTGGCCTGCAAGGTTTGTCCTTTCAACTCCCCCCATCCCCCAGGGCCCCCACACCGATGTGTCCCTACTTCAACTAGGAACTTCACTGCCTCTCCCCCTGCCCTCCTGGACCCTGGCCAGGCAGATGGATGCCCCAGGATGCTGTCCCCTTCCTCACCTGCAATAATGAACCAGTTCATGTAATTCAGTAGGTTGATGTAGCAGAGAACTGCCGCAGCTACATAAGCTTTCCAGGTGGGCAGGCTCCAGGGGCCAGGCCCTGTCACAGCGAGGCATTGACCCGAGCTGGAAGCCCTAAAGTGCCCACCGGACCCCCAGGATGGGTCTTGTAGCTGGTTTGACCCAGGCTCAGGGCACTCGGCAGACATGCTCCCAGCCTAGCCCGCCTGCTGGTCTTGACCTGGTGCTGGGGCAGAGATACCCGGCTCTGCACAAGTCACTTCCTGTGGGATCCCAGCCACAGGCCAGCCACTCGAACTGCAGAGCATCTTATCACGGTTCCTGCAGAGCCCACCACAGCCTCGCTGGTGAGATTTCACCAGTCCCACCCTTGTGGCTGGTGATGGGGAGAGAGAGTTCCTGGTGCCCGCCCGCCACCCTGGAGTCTGAACACTCTGGCTCCTTGGTCAGTGGCTGCAGGGATGGCAGAGAGGAAGAGAAACTTCTCAGGAAAAGGACAACACGAAGCTCCCAGCACTCTGCTCATGGAGAGCGTGGGCTGCCCATAACAGAGAGGGCCTGTGACTGAGGGGCCTTGAAATCAGATGAGGGAAGCTGGGGGTGGCCGCAAGCGTCATAGCCCAGGACAGGTCTGGGAGTGAAACTCACTCATGGGTGGCCAACAGGAAGGTGGCTGGTGGGCAAGGCTCAGCGATGGCGTGGGGGAGGGGCAGGGAGTTCCCAAGCGCTCCTGCAATTCTCAGACAACTGGCTCAGGGGTCCGATGAGCAAGCCCAGGGATGTGGCACTGCTAGGCCCTACAGTGCTGGGCCACCCTGGGCCACCCTAACAGTGCTCTGGGACCTCCAGAGTCACTCTCAGTGGGGCTTGGGGCATTTTGTGGTGCTGGGGTTCGAACCATGGCTTGGCTACCTGCAAGGCAAGCACCTTAATTCTTGTACTATTTCTCTGCCCCTCCTGGGGAATTTTTGATGAGGGAAAAGATGTTGGCATGGGTTTAAGAGTTTCTCTTTGTAGGTTGTTTATTAGTTGCAAAGAAGGAAAAGAGACCGGGTAGGAAAGAAACCAGTCAATATTTCGTGCAAAGAATTTCAATAACATCATGTGGCTGGAGCGATAGCACAGTGGGTAGGGCATTTGCCTTGCACGCAACTGAACTGGCCGATCCGAGTTTGATTCCTCCACCTTCGATTCCTCCACCCCCCTCAGAGAGCCGGGCAAGTTACCGAGAGTATTTCGCCTGCACGGCAGAGCCTGGCAAGCTACCTGTGACGTATTCCATATGCCAAACACAGTAACAACAAGTCTCACAATGTTACTGGGACTGCTCAAGCAAATCGATGAACAATGAAGGACAGTGACAGTGACAGTGTGTGCCCCCACTGGCCCGCTGAATGACCATAATATCCTCTACACAGGATTCTGGCCAGAAATCATGACCTGAGTTGGAGGGATAGTCTGGTGGATAGGGCACTTGCTTGTATGCATCTGACTGGGGTTCAATTCCCAGCATCACAGAAGGTTTTCTGAGCACCCCAAAAGTGAGCACAGAACTAGGAGTAATCCCTGAACAAAGCCAGGTGTGGGGAAGAAAGGAAGGCAAGAAGGTGAGAAAGGAAGAAAGAAGGAAGGAAGGAAGGAAGGAAGGAAGGAAGGAAGGAAGGAAGGATTAGAGTGATAGTACAGAGGGTAGGGTGCTTGCCTAGCAGTGGCCAACCTGGGTGACCTAGGTTTGATCCCTGATCCTCAAACCCACCAGGAATAATCCTGAGCAGGCCCTGACCCAGGAGTAAGCCCTGGGCACAGCCAGATGTGGCTCAAACATGCAACAAAAAAAGGTAAAAGGGAACCATGACTTGAATCTAATCATGAAGAATTAGCAGTCAAACCCAACTTGGGGAATTCTTATTTTTCATTGTCTTCATTTGGGGGCAGTTTTAGGCTTCGGACTTAGGACTCACAATAGTATGGACTAGTGGCACAAGGTCTGGGCCAGGGAGACGTTTAAAAGAGGACAGGAGTTGACACTTTGCTTGTGGAGGCCCAGGTTCCTCCCGCACCACCTGGTTCCATGAGCATCACCAGGAGCAAGCCCACCCCCACCCCCACCCCAGCCCCAGCCCCTTCCACGCAGGGAGCAGCCCTCAGCCCTAAACAAACCAAAACTAAAGGTTCAGAAACAGGCACATATGCCCCCTGCCCCTCGTGCTCACACTCCTCCATATCAGCACCCAGAAGCCGGGGCAGACTGGGAAGCTCCATACTGAATGTGCCTCTACTGACTCATGGACCTCATTATCCAGGAGCCCATCGCTTACATCAGAGGCCATGCTTCCTGTTGAACATTCTGTGGTTTTGAACAAACGTATGACACATTCACCGTTCTGGGTTACAGAGTGATTTTACTTCCCTAAAAATGCACTGAACTCCACCTCTTTGTCCAACTGTCTCTTTCCGGTTCTTGGCAGTTGTAATCTTTCTATTGTCTCCGTAGCTTTGTCTTTTCGAGAATTTTCTAGAACCAGAAAGAAAGCTAAAAGGCTTTGCAATGAGGGAGCTTCCTGGCACTCCTGAAATCATATGGACTTCTGAGCACTGGCAGAAGTGATCCCTGAGGGACTGACAGTGCAGTGGGCAGGGCATTTGCCTTGCACACGGCCACCTGGTTTCATCCCAGGCATCCCATATGGTCCCCTGAGCACCACCAGGAATAATTCCTGAGTGCAGAGCCAGGAGTAAACCCTGAGCATCGCCAGGTGAGACCCAAAAAATAGTGATCCTGGAGAAGAGTTGGAAGTAAGCCCCAAAACAGGCAATAAAAGCCAACAATGTTCTATATAGAAATCAAACAGGTCGATTTTATAAGATAACTTGATATATTATGTCATATGTGACATCTCACATGAGTTATGAGATATTTATATGATAGAATCAGACCAATAGATCTCTGGCATCCAATGGTTTTAATTTTGTTGGGGGTGTGGTCACTGTAGTTTACAAACTGTTATTAGGGCCAGGGAGACAGTACAGCAGGTAGGATGCTTGAATTGCACTTGACTAACCAGAGCTCCATCCCGGGCATTCCATATGGTTCCCGCGCCTACCAGAAGTTATCCCTGAGAACAGAGCCAGGAGTATGTCTTGAGCATTGCCAGTATTGCCTCCAAACAAACAAAAAATATCTATATACAAACTGTTATTAGTGGGGTTTCATCCAAGAACTATTTCAGCACCACGCCCTCCACCCGCATGTCCACGTTCCTCCACCACCACCCCAGCATCCACCCCTCCCCCACTCTCTGTGGTAAGCTTCCTATTGAAGAAAAGTTCTCAGTTTCAGTTGCCTTCGGGCACTTGTTATTACCCCTTTCTGTATCTTCATGTCCTGCTCCTGAGAGAGATCATTCTGTGTCCATCTCTCTCCTAACTTCACTCGGAGTGATACTCTCCAACTCTATCCACATAGCAGCAAGTTGCATGATTTCATTTTGTTCTTTACAGTTGAGTAGTAAAAAAAATAAAAAATAACAATAATAAAAATTCTAAAATTAAAAAAAAGTTGAGTAGTACTCCATTGTGTGTATGTACACCAGTTTCTTTAGTCAGTCATCTGTTCTTGGATACTCGAGCTATTTCCAAATTTGCACTATTATGAGTAGTTCTGCAAAAAACACAAGTGTGCAGGTGTCTTTTCCATTTTTTGTTTAGTTTTGTTTGAAGGCCACATCCGGCAATGCACAGGGCTTATTCCTGGCTCTGCACTTAGGGATCACTCCTGGCAGTGCTCAAGGGACCATAGGAGATGCTAGGGATTGAACCCAGGTTGACCACATGCAAAGCAAGTGCCCTATCCACTGTATTATAATTCAGTCCCGCAGATGTCTTTTCTAGATTGGTTTTTGGATGCCCAAAAGTGGAATTGCTGAGTCACACAGAAGTTCAACACTTAGTTTTCTGAGAATTGTTTATATTGTTTTCTAGAAAGTTGAACCAGTAGATGTTCCCACTGACAGTAAATGAGGGTACCTTTCTTTCCCCACACCCACATTCACACCAACACTGGTTGTTTTTGTTCTTTGGGATGTTGCCAGTCTCATTGGTGTGAAGTGATTCTCATTGTTGTTTTGATTTGCATTTCCCTGGTAAGTGACACAGAGTATTTCTCCATCTACCTTTCAGCATCTGTCTGCTTCTTAGAGCAGGTTTCTTCTGTTCATCTCTTTCCCCCATTTTTGATGGGGTTAATTTTAATTTTTATAAGGTTCTACTACGATTTTATATATCATGGATATCAATCCTTTATCAGATGAGTGGTAGGCAAATACCCTCTCCCAGTATTTATATTCTAGCCACTCTTTCCTTTAAAGTGCAGACGTCTGGTTTGTAAAACCTTTTATAAAAGGTTGGCTTTGTTGGGGGTATTTAAGGCCATCCCTTCCTCTACTTAAAGGCTACTCCCTGATTGGTGCTTGGGGATTATTCCAAGTTCCTAGAAGTGCTCCGGGCCCCATGAGGTGCTGGGGATCAGATCCAGGCCTCTCTCATACAAAACATGCTCCAATATGCTGCACTACCTCCCCAGCCCGAGCATGAAAAAGATCTGGCCAGAAAAAATAAAATATTAGCTAGGGAGGTAACTTGCTGGTAGAGGACTTGATTTTCATGCTCAATTCTCAGCACCACAAAATATAAATAAGATTTTTAAAATAAAACAAGTTTTGGTGAAGATATGAAGAAATTGGAGCCCTCGTACATTGCAGGCGTGGGTGTAAAATGGTTCATCTACTTCTGGAAACAGAATAGTTTCTCAAAAAGTTAAAAATAGAATTGCCATATGACTCATCATCTCTACTACTAGGTATAGAGCCCCAAGAGTTGAAAGCAGAAAGTGCTTTTATGCAAAGGCTCACTGTTCAGAACAGTCTGAAGGAGCAAACACCTTAGATGTCCAGCAACTGACAACTAGGTAAGCAAATTGTGGGACAAACTTGCAGTGGAACATTACCCAGGCCTGAAAAGGAGTGAAGGCCACCTGCAGCTGAAACTCATAAAAGTCTGTGTGATTCTCTTTCTGGAGACTATCAGTCAGTCAAGCCCATGGACACAGACAGCAGATCTGAGAGGAGGGGATGCTCAATGAGTGAGGTCTCGTTTGGGAGGGATGAAAGGATTAGGAAATGAGACTAAGGAAGCCACACAGCAGTGCAGACAGACCCAATGCCATTGAGCAGTATGCTTTGAATGTCGACATTATGTGACTTTTACCTCAATTTCCTTTTGTTTTGTTTTGGAGCTACATCCAGTGCTGCTCAGGTCTTACTCCTAGTTCTGCACTCAGAGATCACTCCTGGTGGGGCTTGGGGGACCATATAGAGGGTCAGGGATGCAATCTGGGTTGACTGTGTGCAGAGCAAACGTCTTATCTCCTGTACTTTCTCACTGATTGGGCCTCAACTTTTCTTTAATGGAAGCAAATAAACAGAAGCCAGTCTGGTGATATGACAAGAATGTGAGCTTTGTCATCTGACAGGTCCAGATTCAAATTCCAGATGTTTGCTCCTTTGAGCTCTGTCCTTTAGCTTTCAGTCCTCCTGTGTGATTGAGGCTATGCTAAGGGTAACTAGCCTCCCAGTTAGTTAGTTGTAGCATGCAGCAGTGATTACTAGTATATTGTTTGTTTGGGCCACACCTGCTGATGCTCAGTGGTTACTCCTGGCTCTACACTCAGGAATCACTCCTGGTGGTGCTCAGGGGACCATATGGGATGCCAGGAATCACACCCAGGTCAGCCATGTGCAAAGCAAGTGCCCTACCCACTGTACCATTGTTACAGACTCTTTTTTTCAGTGTTGGCCAACACCCAGAAGTTTGGGAGCTACCCCCTGTGGGGTGCCCAAGGGTGGGCTCCCATTTGCTTGGGGGATCATGGGATCCCAATGATGAAACCCAGGACCACCACAATCAAAGCCAGGTGCTCCAACCCCAAGTGTAGGCAACTATTAATGTTATGGACGATGAGGATGGTGGAGATTAGACCTTGGCCTCTGCCATCCCTACCTGTGAAGGCTCTTGGAAAACAGAAGGAAGCTCAGGCTCCCACGGAGCCCAGCTCTGCCCACTAGCACCCAGACTTAGAGCTGGCTGGACCTGTGAGCTTGCCAACACCAGCCACTCATTGGCCAAGTCACAGTTTTCTCACCTTTAAAGCAAGGCACTAACAGTAGCTCAAAGTGGGGTAGAACTTGGTGGCTTAGAACACTTGCTGGAAAACTCAGGGCTGCAAGTTCAAACCTGTGCCAGGGTGATGCTGACTGGCCTGCAGCTAACAGTTCTGATGGAACCATCATTTGAAACCCCCAGAAAGGGAATTTAAAAAAACCCACAAACCTGGGACCAGAGCAATAGTATAGTGGACGGAGCATTTGCCTGGGTTTGATCCCTGGCACCCCAGGTGGATCCCCTGACCCACAAAGAGTGACCCCTGAGTTCAGAGCCAGGAATAAGCCCTGAGCACTACCGAGTGTGGCCCCCAAACAAATAAACAAAAATCCCACTAAACTATGACCTGGAAATAAATGCAGACCAACACCTGCTTGGGGGGCGAGGTATAACTGTGACCCCAAAAACCTTGCTGAGTATGACCCCAAAACAAAAGAAAACAAATAGTTCCTCATGGGGTTTTCATGGTTTAAGTAAGAAACTTTTGGGAAAGGCCTAGAAATTATCCTGGTATCAAGGAAGTGCTATGTGCTTGGTAAATAAAAGGGGGTTTCCTTGCACCTATAGAGAAGACTCTGGTGTCGATGACAGGCAAAGCTACACCCTGAAATATGAGTGTCGGAGTACAAACCCAGGCATGCAATGAGCCAGGCACGCACTCAGACCAATGACTCGAGAGTGTTGTAGGAAGTGAGAACCAAGAGCTGCCTCCCCTGAGGCTTTTGCCCCAGGGCGATCAAGCTCACCCCACTGAGTGTCCAGCCCTCAGCTGGCTGGGCCAGAACACCAACCTCCTGGGACATTCAAGACAAGATGCGAGATGCATGCTGAAAGTAGACTACAGACCGAACGCGATGGCCACTCAATACCTCTATTGCAAACCACAACACCCTAAAGGAAAGAGAGAGCGAAAGGGACGCCCTGCCACAAAGGCGGGGTAGGGTGGGGGGGATGGGGTTGGGCGGGTAGGAGGGCTACAGGGATTACTGGTGGTGGAGAATGGGTACTGGTGGAGGGATGGGTACTCGATCATTGTATAATTGAAACCAAAGCAAGAAAGTTTGTAAGTCTACAACTGTACCTCATGGTGTTTCACTAATAGAAAAAAAAAAAGACAGGAAGTGACAAAGGGCAACCCATGAGAGTTTCCAGGGCTGCTCAGCCAGGGTTAGCCAGGAGGGGAGCATCGATATACAACCAACAGCCCTAGCAGCCCTGGATTCTTAGGGCTGGCAACCAAGCCAGGTACTTAACCCCCCCCCCCCCCCGAGGAACTGCTGGATGGAGCAGCTTCGCCAGAGAGGCATCTTAGGAAGAAAGTGAAACTTTAAGTGCAGGTGCAGACAACCAGCGGGGGGGCAGCACAGAGTCACAAATAATCCGATATCAAAACTGGGTTCCTGGGGCTGGAGAGATAGTAAAGTTGGTGGGGGCTTTCTTGCACGCCCCAGACCCGGGTTCAATCCTCGGCATCCCATATGATCTCGAGCACTTCCAGGAGTAATTCCTGAGTGCAGAGCCAGGAGTAACCTGGGTATGACCCAAAAACCAAACAAGCAACAAAAACCTGGGTTCCGACACTGAAGCACCAACAGGAAGCTTCTCTCCTCATTTCCTCTGTTTAAGCAGCAGTGTCTGGAGGAATCAGAGAATCCCAGGAGGTCTGCTCAGCTTTGTGGTTTGCAGGTAAGTCTGTCTCAGCTCAGCTGCTGCTCTTCTGCCTCTCCCCGAGGCCCAAAGTAGATCCGTAGATTTGGTTTATTTGTCCAGAAGTCACGAGGAAAGTTCTGCTGCCTTCTGACCCCTCCCCCCAACCTGGGATCCAGAACCCCAGGGACAATGCCTTTAAAGAGAAGAGAGAAAACTCCAGAGGCCTGGGTTATGGCTCGGTGTTAAAGCGCATGTGTGGCATGTGTGAAGCCCTAGGTCGGCTCAGCATCACACACACACACACACACATACACACCCCATCCAAATGGACACTGAAACACTGTTTATGAGAGAGAAAAGCAGGTGGGTCAGAGCTTTACTCATGCCCTAACATTCCCAGTCACAGAAGGGGCTGGATCACCCTCACCCCGTTGGCAGGCCCCTTCCCCCAGCCATGACAAGATCCAGGATGTCTGAAACTTTGGACTCTGAAGTTTCTTCAAGTTAATATGTAATATGTTCAAAATCACTTTTCCTGGGGACTACTGTGATGACTCACAGGACTAAGTGTACGTGTTCTGCATGCTTGGAGACCCAGGTTCAATCCCCAGCACTGCATGGTTCCCTGAGCACCACTGGGAATGCCCCCAGAGTGGAGCTGAAAGTGATCCCTGAGCACTGCCTGGAGTGACTGAAACAAAAACAGAAACAACAAAATCACTGTTCTCAGTTCAGGCATTGCATGTGGAAGACCCAGGCTAAATCACCAGCACACACAGTCCCCCAGCAAGAAGGGACCACCAAACATAGAGCCAAGGGTAGCCCCCAAGCACCATTTGAATGTACAGCGGGTAGGGCATTTGCCTTGCACACGGCCAAGCCGGGTTCAATTCCCAGCATTCCACATGGTCCCCTGAGCACCACCAGGGAAAAATTCCTGAGTGCAGAGCCAGGGGTAACCCCTGTGCATGGCCGGGTGTGACCCAAAAAGAAAAAAAACTAAAAATACAAAATAGTATGTCTGGCCAGGAGTTCAAATCCCATGTTCCCAAAGAGCTGAGTGCTATTGTGGAAGTTCTGCTTTTTGGGGCAACAGCAGCACAAGAAAAATGTGTGGTCCCTAGCATCCTACAGCCAGCTGTACTGCCCAAGTCATAGAACAATCGCAAGAAAAGAAGAATAGAAAGGTGGCTGAGGGGGACAGGGATGGGGGGCAATGGGCTATTGTGTAATGGATATTAGTCTGAACAGAGGAAGGAGTGCTAGAGGTGACCGGTGGTAAAGGGTGCCCAGCAATGTCAAGTTTGTTGTTTGGGTTTTGGAAGGTTTTATTTTTTCGTTTGCTTTTAATCCACACCTGGATGCACACAGGGCCGATTCCTGCCTTAGTGCTGGGGGTCTCTCCCAGGCACTGGACCCAAGTGTCCTGCATACAAAGCATGTATTCAGCCCATTTGGCCATCTCCCCAGTTAAGAACAAGATGAATATTCTGATGGCCCTGAGCTGCTCACTTGAAAATGGTGAATAGGTCATGGGCAGGGATGTATATTTTTTTGCCATAATAAAACAAAGTGTATGTGATATAAGAAAGCAGCAACACACAACAAAATGGAAATTGCTTCAGGGTATTATGCGAAGTGAAAGTCAGAAGGAGAAAGCAAATGTTGGATGACTTTACCTAGGCAGGCAGTATACGAATATAAAATTCAGCATGCTCCTCAGCAAGCCCATTTTCTCCCTGGGACATCAGTCTCACTTGCTCATCTCTCTGAATCGTTGCTGGCTTCTATCTGAAGAAGCTTGTGTTCTCTCTGAATGTGTTTCCTCTCTCTGTCCCTCACATCTTTTAAACTAAGTTTCGTTCAATAAAAACTATCTCGCTTCAGTTTAAAATAAAATATATATATATATATATATATATAATTGATGAGTTAGCCAGAGAGATAGTTCTCTGGTTCCCCCTTTCTTTTCTTTCTTTCTTTTTTTTGGTGGGGATTACACCCAGCAGTGCTCAGGGTTTACTCCTGGCTCTCTGCTCAGGGATTGGAGGGACCATGTCGGATGCTGGGGATAGAACCCAGGTCAGCCTGTGCAAGGTTTTACCACTTGACTGTTGCTCTGATCCCTACCCCCTTTTAACTGTTTGTTTGTTTTGGGTTTGGGGGTCACAACTAGCAGTGCTCATGAACAATTCCTGGTTCTGTGCTGAGAGATCACTCCTGATCAGGGTTGGTCATGTGCAAGAGAAATGTCTTAACCCCTTAAAAGGGGCGGTTTTTTCACCATTCGTCCCTTTTTGTAACAAAAGAAAATTATAGCCTTACAGAATTGAGGTGACAGAAAGTCACCCAGGAATCACACTGAATGTTTTTGACTGCAAATAGTACTAGAGAAACAAAAACAATCATTATCTCATGTGACAAACAACAGGAAGTAGGAGGATTCTGGGTTGGCTGACTCAGTGGTACCAAGGTGTCATTAAATTCTCCAGAGTTGGGCCAAGAGATAGCTCAAAGGACTGGAGCACATGTCTTGCTCGCAGGAAATCCAGATTCAGTCCCTCCACAGCCTGGTCCCAGAGCACAGCCAGGAATGACCCCTGAGCACTGAACTGGGAGTAGCCCCTTAACTCAGCCAGGTGTAGTCTAAAAATTAAAAAAGAAAGAAAGAAAGAAAGAAGAAAAAGAAATAACTGGGAAGATTTTTCCCCAAATGGCTTCATTTGGATTTCTCAAACAGGAAATCTATTTTCATTTTGGGGAGCCACACCCAGCAGTGCTCAGGGCTTACTCCTGGCTCTGAGCTTAGGAATCACTCCTGTCCAGATCAGGGAACCATATGGGACGCCAGGGATCAAAATTGACTAAGTGCAAGGCAAGTATCTTACTGACCCCTGGAGAGGAAATTTTAATCTCCCAGATGGGGGCCAGAGTGATAGTACAGTGCATAGGGTGTTTACCTTGCATGCAGCAGACCCAGATTTGACTTACAGCATCCCATATGGTCCCTTGAGCTGCCCAAGAGTGGTTCTTGAATGCAGAGCCGGGAGTAAGCCCTGAGCATTGCCACATGTGGTCTTAAAAGAAGAAAGAAAGAAAGAAAGAAAGAAAGAAAGAAAGAAAGAAAGAAAGAAAGAAAGAAAGGAAGGAAGGAAGG